>CAUYUJ010015958.1:177002-303731 GCA_963575745.1 Prorocentrum cordatum
TACAGGGCGCCGCAGGCATCCCACTTCTGGAGCAGGGCCCACAGCTCGGCGCGGTCCATATGGACACGCGCCCCCCTTTGGCCAGCAGGCCACTCTGACGCCGGGAGCCGCATCTCCTCTGGATTGATGAACGCTTCGCGGACTCGAGCGTCAGAGAGAAATGGAATGGGATCAAACACTGGCGAGTAATCCCACTTAATGCGAGACGCCCTGACTTTTAAATCGAAGGGCTCGACCTGGGTGGAGTCCCAAGCCGCCGCAGACGCCAGCGAACCAGGCACGGAAGGAGCGCTGTCGGGCAGTGCCGCATGGGGGCGGGCACGGAAGAAGAGGAGGTGAAGGAGGCCTCCAAAGCTGCAACATGGGTGGCCAGGCCATGGAGCGAAACCTCAGTAGAGTCGAACTTGGCGAAGGCTCGACCTAAGTCGCTCTTGCCGCCACGGGCAAGGCGAACTGCGATCCGACACAACCGTTCGATACGGGTGCGGACGCCCTCCTGGCAGGGCGAGACCGTGGCGCGGACGCGAGCCTCGGCGGGAGCGAGGCTAGGATGACCCAACGTGAGCCAATTCAACGCAATAACAGAATACTGCGCGAGCGTCCGCGCCGCGCGCCGCAATCTCCAGCGCCCCCTGCGCCTCGCCGACAAGCCGTCAGGCGGGGGACCAAGAGGTGGAGCAGGCGGGCACGGCCAAGGATCGCGGGGAGGCGGCCCCAAAAGGTACGGGTCGTCCCTGTCCATTGCACGCATTGATGAGCGGGAGAAAGATCCTAGAGAACATCGAGCACCCATCCCAACCTGGGACAGCGCTGCCGCCCAGTGGGTGATATCAATGTTCGCGCCTGGAAACAGGCGCAGCAAGGCAGACAAGTCAGCGACAAATGGCGCGACGTTGGCAAGAGCAGCAGGGTTGCTTGAAGGAGAACAAGCACCAGCACGAACACCAACCTCAGGGGCTGCAGGCCCCATGGGGGGAGCGCTCGACTGAGGCAGGTGACGGCCAAAAAGGCCGAATGGATCCGAGGGGCGGTTCGGAGCAGAGCGAGGGGCGTGGTGGCGGAACGTACTCCTCCCTGCGGGGCCGCAACAGCATCGCTGGAGGAGCGCATTCCTACCCTCACGCCCTCGCTGCGCCCAAACACGCCTAGCAGCGGTAGCAGCGTCGGTGCAGACTGTCTGCGGCGGCGCACCCCGGCCGCGCGAAGGCCCCCCCTCCAAGAAGGCGGGCGCCAAGGGCATCTTCAGTCCTTCTTGGGCACCGCCTTCGGGGCCTTGGGAGCACCCTGAGACTTGAAGGGGGGCTTTGAGACCTTGGGCTGCTTGGGCTGATGAGGTGGATGCTTGGGGAGCGCGACGGCGCGCTCGGCGTCGAGGCGCGCCCGAAATGCTTGCAGCTCCTTCATGTATTCGCCCTGCGCCGACAGCCAGCGAGGATCCACTAGGGGTGAAAACGGGGTCTGGGCCTCGCGCTCCGTGTGACGACTGGTCACGCGACACGGGGGAGGCTCCAGCCCCGTGAGGAACCAAGCGGCCTCGAGGTAGCCGCGGTCCCCCGCCAACTGGTCGATGAACATGCACTGGCAAGTCAGCAAGGTCTGGACCCTCTCGGGGTTGCCCTCCTCGCAGGCCCGCCACAGCTCGGCGCTGAGGAAGGCAAAATGCGTCAACAACTCGTGCGTCGACGGCTGAGCCCCGAGGGGGCTGTGCTCGCGAAAGTACTGATGCATGGCCATGGGGGTCACGGCGCTGACTTCCACGCCCAGAACGCGGGCCAAATTCTCCTTCATCAGTCCTCGCACGTCGGGGCCGTGCTGCATCAGCGCTTGCTGCCACTCGCGCCTCCGAGCGATTCCCCCCATCTGAGCCGATGCGTGCGCGGGGTCGCCCGAGGTCGCGGGCGGAGTTTGAGCTTGGTCGCTCAGGGTCCCCAGAAGCGGGTGGAAGGCTGGGCGATGGCCCCGCCCCTGCTGCAAGGAAAGGGACTGGTGCAGGCACTGAAGCATGAGGCTGAAGTCCGTCGGATTGGCCGCAAGGGGCGGCTCTAACCCGTCGGCGCCGCCCGCCTCGGCAAAGCCGTCGACCGCAGCGGGATGGGCTAGCCCAGGCGGCGGCGGGGGGCCCATCGGTCCGGAAGCGGACGAAGGGGCCCGAGGGACAGCAAGAGAGCGCGCCTTCTCCCACGCCGAGACCAGCGCGGAGGTGGGTCCCTTGGGGCGCGCGGAGACCCGATGTGGGGCCACGGGCGCGTGGGACAAGACGGCCTCGATCCCCGCAGGATCCAGCCCGAGGCGCGCCGCCTCGTCGCTGAAAAGCTGAGGCACCTCGGGCCGAGCGCTCCGGGCAGCCGGAGCGGGGCCCAGCGGTTCGGGTCCGCCGACCATCGTGGGAGGCCGCGTGGGCTGCAAGCAAGGCGCGCATTTCGGCAGCTACCTCGGCGCGGGTCATGGGAGCCCCGTCGTCCAGAGACGCCGCAGGAGCACCAGGAGCAATCGGAGCAGGACCCGCGACCCGTGGCGGCGCGGCGGCGCCAGCGCGCTTGGCGGGCGGGCCGCGCGGCGCTCCAGCGACCGCGGGGGCTCGCGCACTTGGGGCCGCGCGGTCGGCTTCCCCGTCGGCCGCGAACCCCTCGGGCTCCTCCATCTCGTCGGCAGAGTGGTAGGGGGTAGCCCGATCGGCCCCTGGGAGAGGCTCTTCCCCTGCGGTAGGCGGGGCGCCGTGCAAACGAGCGTAGCCCTCGCGAAGCACCCGAACCCCCGAAGGATGCGGCCAATAGACGCGGCTGCGCACCTCGGCGAAGGGAACGATGCCTGCGTCGTCGCCGACCTCTAGAGGGTACAGCGACTCGAGCTCGAGCTCGGCAACCTCGATATCTATAACGAGGACGGATGCGGTAGTGGCGAGCGGCCGTGAAGCGGCCCCCTGGAGCTGGACGTCCACTAGCTGGAAGGGGCCTATCATCCCAGCAAAGCCATCCGCCTCGGCAGCCTCGAGCTCCGCTGTAGAGCGAAAGGCACCAGGCAGGGCCAGCAGGATGCCCCCTTCTCGAGAGGCGAGGGGGATAGCCGCCCAGCTGGTGTCGCCGTCGTCTAGGCGCCATCGTGCGTAGTCGCGCGCCGTGGGCGCAGCGAAAGGGTAGAGCTCGGGCCAAAGGGGCCCTCCGCCAACTGGTGGCAGCTCCGCCATCAGTGGGCGCCGCCGTGGACGCCGCCGCCCGCACGCTGGGCGTCTGCCCGCTCGAGCGCTTGAGGTCGAGGCGGAGCCCCGTAGGCCAGCGCTCGCGCCGCACGGCGGTCCTGCTCAGGTGAAGCAGAAACCGCGCCGCGCGGCCAGGCGAAGGGCCAGAGCCTCCGCCACACGTACGGGCCCAGCAGCCCGAGGCAGCAGCCCGCGCAGGCGCTGCAGGCGGCCGTCACCCAGAGGAGGGCGGCGACCGTGCTGAGCAGCCAGGGAGAGACCCCGCCGCTCAGGTCCACCGCCAGCCCGAGGCAGACGGTGGGGCAGGTGGAACCCGCCGAAGGGAGAGGGCAGGAGGCCCCCTCACCCTCGGACGAGTCCGCCTGCTGGATGGACCAGGCAGGCGATGGAGGCCCCTGGTCCTGAAGCACAGAGAGGGGGGCAGCCACGAGCCGCTCGTAGAGCGCGGCCCGCAGCCCCCTGAACAAAATCTCCCCAGCGCCCTGGAGAGCCGCTTGTGCGACCGCCTGCATAAGGCGCCCGCGCGCGCGGCCGACGGGGGGCACTTGGGCAGAGAAGCTGCGGAGACAGCAGGAGCTTGCTCACAGAGAATAGAAGAGGCATGTATGTATGCATGTGCGTGCCTATGTGTGTGAAATTTGGAAAGGCTGCGCGGATGGAGGGCGGAGCCTTTTCCAACATGTGGTGTTCGCTTCAGCGCCGCGCACATTCACTCCAACAGATCGCGCGACCTTCACGGATCGAGGGCGGTTCATTTCCACAATGTGGCTCTCGCCTCAGCGTCGCGCTTTCGTCTCACCAGTTTACAGCAGGCTAAAAAATTATCATGGCGGGCGTCCCAGAAATTGTGTTCCCGCGCGACTTAGGAAGGTCAGGGCGACAGTCCCAACCCGTCCAACGCCCAATACCCCGAAATCCGACATTGCGACCCCGCATTTGTCGAACGGTTCCCAAGCCGGATCGATTTGCGAGAATCACGGGGCCTGGAGCCAGACGAACACGCTCAGCGCGCAAAAGTTTTTGCAGCCCGGATCTCCAGGACCCCCCCATGTGCGCATCCACCAGTGTACCGAGCAGTGCGATGAGCACCGTGCTTCTGGGCAGCACCCCCAGGCAACAGCATGACGCTGCTGCATCAACTGAACACGACCAGCATGATCATAATCGCGTCGCTGAACAACAAGGAGCGGGCACCAACAACACGGCGATGACAAGAAACTCGGCTCATCCTTCCACAAATGACGGTGTAACTGCACGACGCGCGGGCCAGGTGCCGCTGTATGCTGGCCGATGATAAGGGGGTTTCCTTCCTTCTGGGCGTGCAGCGCCACCGACCGATGACTGGGGGCGGGCGCCAGAGTCACGCTTTGCCATCTGGCAGTAAAGAATCAAGTCGATAACGTCATTGCACGTGGCACGAACAAGCGCTTTGGGGGCCGTGAAGCCGTATGCTAAATAATGGACCGCGTATGGGCCCCTTGGATACAAGCCGACAGCGGGGTCTGCCTATCCCAGACGCACCCAGGGGTCCCTACACAATCGGCGACAAACAAACACCCACCTTCGACGAACGAGGCCGAAATCACGTATGCGAAATAGTCACCGCTTCTTGCCTGCAGACACGGAGCTTCATGCCTAGGCACTGGCCCTAAGGCCGCAGATAGAAGGTCACTGTAACCACAGACCATGCAGATTGCAATCCAAATCTGAGAACTCTCACAGCGGTGGGGTCCAGGGACCATCCGCCCGTAAACACCTTCCCAGACAATTTACCGCTCGGCGGTTTTCGAAACCAGAGAATGTGGCAAACGCTTCCACTCAGGGCTGGTGGCATCAACAGACGCGGATCTGGCAGCCGCGCCGATGACAACTTTTCCAGATCCGCCTCCCGCGCCGCCACAGCGAGGTGCTCGACCCTGTCCCCGTCGAAAGCGGCAACTCGAATCCCCCTTGAACAGGCTTCCTGGGGCTGCTTTACAGATCTGGCACCCATCCAGTTCAGCCAAATGGGCGCTCGAACAACTCACGCAGCGTCCACGTTCCCAGGGAGGAAGCATGTCTGATGCAACTCCGAGGGTCGTCGTCATGCCTCTGCTGAATATCACCCACACGCATCATCTCCCGAACCCCCTCCCGAAAAGATTGGCCTGCCCCAGTTGTTTCCTACCCGTGGCAATGCTTCGAAGCTCCCGCGCCAGTCCTGCGCCCCGCGTCGACGGTCGCCGCTCGCCTCGCGCGGCGCGTGGGGCGAGTGCTGGCGCGTCGACGTGATCTCCGTCGGAGATGCGAAACGTTTATATATGCATATACGCATGGGTGCGCCGTGACTCAAGAATTCTTCGAAGCCGTTACCTAAGCGAATGCCTGCCCATAAAAATTCCCGCGCCACGTTCAGCGCCTGGCCCGCTGATGCGCAGCGTGGGAGCGACATGCAGCAGATGGGTCAATCTGCTCGCCGAGCTCAAGCGGTCTCTAAACGCGAAAGCTCCTGCTCCCTGGTCGCGCAGACTCCTGCGCGCCGGCGTCCTAAGTGGACGCGCCTTCCCCGGCGCCGAGCCAGCAGCTGCAGCGCCCCAGAGAGCCCCGGCACTGGCTCGAGCTCGCGGCAGCCTCGGCAACTCTAAACTCCGCGAGCACCTGGCACCGCCCCCCAAGAACCCGATGGCTCCTGAGAACCGCCAGGCACCCCCCAATCTTCCCACGCGGAACCTCGCGGCCTCGGGGCCCGGCCGAAATCTTCCCGGAAAGCTGCAGGGCCGCCCCAAGTGCTGCGCGAGCCCGGCGGCGATGCGACGCCCCGGTGGAAGCGGGGGCGTTGGTTCCCCACTCGAGACGGCCAACTCGAGTTCGCCAAGCCCACCCATGGCACGGGGCCCGCGCCCCCCAGCGGTCCAACAAAACTTTGGCGCGCCCAGCGGCGGCGGCGAAGCGTCGCCAAAAATGCCCCGAACGTGCCGCGATGGGCGACCGATGGCCAGCGCGCCCATCGCACTACGCAGCGCGACCTGGCCAAAACTGGTGGCCATGCGGCACCCTGCGAGAGTCGCGCCCGCGAACGGAGAATAAACGAGCGAGCGTGCGCTGGCGGGCGTCGCGGCGCGAGGCCCCGCGCGCGCCGCGCTGGCAACCGTCGCGAGACCTGCGAGAAATCCCTTCGCTTTTGCCTCGTCAAATACTATCCTCCGCGCCGCTGGCTCGTAGGAATGTCTAGGTCCACGCGTGGCGCCGCTGGTCCAACTGCATGCTTCGAACGAGCGCCGCGAGCGTCGCATTCAGCCACCCCGGGCGATCGCACTCTGCGCGCGCCCCCCCTCCCCCCCCCGGAAGCACATGCATGCATATGTATATGTGTAAATGTGTATATATATATACACATATACACTTATTATATATATATATGCATTCACAAGACTGCATCGGCGCTTCGCGCCATGCGCCTTGGTCCGATGGGCGGACGGCGCAAGCGGACTGGGAAGTAAGCTGGTCAAGACAGACATCGTTTTCTGGTGGCCGATGTGCCGGCGGGTGCTATTGTTGTTCTAGTTCCTCTTCAAATTCTTGTCTTCATCCACTCGTCCTCACTCTCGAGCGAAATGGCGCACGAAGGCTTCTTCGCCCTTTTATGACTCGTTCGCGGAAGCTCGTTCGCGGCGAATCTCTGGGCAGCTTCGCGGAAGCAGTGTCAGGGCTCCCCGTCGGGCCTCCGGAGGCGGTCGTGGTGCCTTTCGGCGAACGGCGAGGAGGTCCTCGACCCGCCACGCCAGGGGTCGCGGTTCCAAATCACGCATAGCATGATTGGGGAAGTTGTCTTGAAGACAAATTGGGGCCGCGGCGAGGCCGCCAGCGGACAGTTTTGGGGCCATCTTGGGGCCTCGCGGGGCCCTCTTGGGTCGTCAGGAAGCCCGTCTCGCTCGTCTTGGAACGGTTTATGAATTTTCACTAGCGCTCTCGGACGTTGGGAAGCCTGAGCGGGCAAGCATCCGATCATTATATGTATATATATATAAACACAACTATATATAACCATTTGGAAGCAGATTTTCGAAAGGTTCGAGCGCCCCTGCCACGTGACATTCGGGCCGTGTTCGGGCGTTCAGCGGAGGTCTGGGCCGCTGAATGCCATCTCCCATCGTTTTGGAAGTCTCTTGGGCCTCGTGCCGGCTCCTCTTCGCAATCATTTTGCGCGAGTTATGGGGCCGCCTGCGGGCGGTGCGGGGCCGTCTTGGGCCCTCGCGTGGCCGCGTTGGGGTGGCGGGAAACGCGTTTGGCTCGTCTTGGAGCGCTCTCCAACGCCCGGCGTTCTCGGGCGCTTGGAGGGTCGAGTGAGCGAGCGCCCGAAAACCAAGTGAACAATTGCATCAATATGTTCCAAACTTCGAGCGCCTCTTCCAGGTGACATTCTGGCCGTCTTCAGGCGCCCGGCGGTGGTCTGGCCACCTTGATGCCATCTTCGATCGCTCAGAGGGTCGATTGGGCCTTGTGCTCGTTGTTCGGCAGCCGTTCTGGGCCAGACACGGGGCCGCCTGCGACGCTTTGGCGGCCGTCTCGGGCCCTCGCGCAACTGCGTCGGGGCGTCTGGAGGCCCGCTCGCGCCGCCCTGGAGCGGACGGACTTCAGTGGTTCCCCAGCGTTCTCGGACGGTTGGAGGCTCGAGTGGGCGAGCAACTATCCGAACATCAAACAATCAACCATGCAGAATCCACGTGTGCATATAAGGTCGAACGGGTCGAGCGCCTCGCGGGAGCGACGTTCGAGCCGCCTTCGGGTGTCTGGCGGGGGCCAAGGGCGCGGCAACGTGAAACCATCGTCGACCGCCTGGGGCGTCATGGGCCTTGCGCCGTCTGTCTCGGGACTGTCGCCCGCCCGCGTGCACGCCGCGGCAGGGGCTGCTAGACCGCCCCCCGGTGCCGGGGCGGGCGTCTGGCAAGACCGAAAAGCACCGAAGTCGTTCAGGGGGGGCGCGGACGGGGCCTTTCCCGGGGCCCCGGGCTGCGTCAGAAATTCATGAATTATCCCAGCGCGACCCTACCCAGGAGTTGGAGCCTCTAGCAGCAGCAAGAGTGGATGCTGTGCTGCGCTATTCTACGCGATGCTACGCTATGCTATGCTATGCAAAGCTATGCTATGCTATGCTATGCTATGCTGCGCAATGCTATGCTGGGCGAGGCTAGACTATGATATGCTATGACATGATGCGCTATGCTATGCTGCGCGATGTTATGCTATGCTGTGCTATGCTATGCTGGGCTATGCTATGCGCCTTCACTTTTGCCTTTACTTTTGCCCTTGCTTGGCGCCCATGGAGCGCCACTGGGGGAACCGTTCGTTTGCTTTCACCTTTGCTGTTGCTTCTGCTTGGCTCCCAGGGGACTGGGGGAACCGCCCGGGGTGGGGTGCACTGCCCGGCACCTTTAAGCTGCAGAGCAAGAGCCCTTCTCGGCAGAGCCTAGGTAGGGAATAACGCCGGTGCGATCCGACCTAGTAGTTGGAGCCCCTAGGAAAGCAGCATTAGTTGCTATGCTATGCGATGCTGTGCCATGCTATGCTGCGCTTTGCTATGCTCTGCTCTGCTATGCGATGCTGAGATATGCTATGCTATGCTATGCTATGCTATGGTATGCTATGCTATGATATGCATTGTTATGCTAAGCCATGCTATGTCATGCTGCGCTGTGTTATGCTCTGCTTTGCTATGCGATGCTAAGCTGCGCTGGGCTAGGCTATGCTAGCTAGGCTAGGCTGTGCTATGCTATGCTATGCTATGCTGCGCTATGCTATGCTGCGCTGTGATATGCTGTGCTGTGCTGTGCTGGGCTATGCTATGCTGTGCTTTGATATGCTGCGCTATGCGATGCTATGCTGGGCCATGCTATGGTATGATGTGCTGCGCGATGCTAGGCTACGCTATGATATGATTTGCTGTGCTGTGCTCTGATAAAGCTCAGCGAAGCTAAGATGAAGGTAAACTGAGCTAATATTAGCCTGAGCTAAGATGAAGCTAAGCTAAGATGAAATTTTAGGCTAAGATGAGATAAGCAACGCAAAGCTAAGGGGACGTAGCTGGGGGAACCGCGGGGCGGATACTGGGGGGACCGCCCTGGGCTGCGTGCACTGCCCGGCCCCTTTAAGAAAGAGACTAAGAACCCTCTAGCCAGAGCCCAGGTAGGGAATAGTAACGCAACCCCACCGACGAGAGCGACGCAAGCCACCGGGCGCCTCCCAACGCTATCCACTTCACCTTGGAAGACGATGCTGGCGGGGCTTGCCGGGGGGCCCAGCGGAGCCCTCCGCGAGGCCCTGCCCGGGGGGTCTCCCCACGCACCCTTGCCCGCCCTTATCTGCCGCCGGGTGAGACTCGACCGATGACGCCCCCAGTGGCTGTCTAAATCCTGTTCGAGCGCCGCAATCGCCATCTACCCCTGGGGCCCCCACTCCCCCATCGCAGCGAGGGCCCGCCGCTGGGTGCTTCGCCCTGCAGAGCGGGGGGGCCGCCTGGCCCCCCACTGCGGTTGACCCCCTGGCCCAGCGCTTCAACCCCTGACAGCTGCGAGAAAGAGCTCTCTGCCATCGGGCGCTCGCGGGCCGAGCGGCGGCCGACAGAACGACGCGAATCTCGCCGTCGAAGGCGGCCGCGATGGCCTCGAAGAAATCACCCGCCGGGGGCGCGTCCAAACACATTGGGATTGCAGCCCCCCTTCGTCGCACGTCGCGGAAACAGCTTCGGCGTCAGCCCAGAGCTGCGAAAGGCACCGCGCTCGACGCACGACGCCCACCTGGTCAGACACGCCGCCCACGATCAGCGCTTGACGCACGGGGGTGGAGTTCGAAGGCCATTTCTGTCGCAAGACGCGCTCGTGCTTGAAAATCTGCCCCTGGGAAGCCTGAGACGCTCAAAATGTGCATTCCGGGCGCCGCCCTAGACGTCGGGCACCCGGCGCCGCCCCGGCGCGATATTGCCAAGCCATTGTTCCCGAGGTCCCATGGATCTGGTGTCGGCGCCTCCGGCGCCCCAACTCAAGCGCCTGTCTTCGGGTTCCCTCTAGCATCTCAATGGCTTTACTGCTGTCATCCATCCAAAACTCGACTGGCGACCGGAGGCTGGTCTCCGCGTCGCGGAGCGCCCGCGGCGCTGCCGACGCGCTGGCACAGGTCGCGCGACAGCGCGTGCAAGTCTAGCGCACCGCCAGCAAATGCCGAACAAACCGCGGGGGGCGCGGCCGCCACCGCCGCCCCAGGTTGGGAGCGCCATGTCTTGAAACCGTTGCGCTTCGAGCCCACGTTAGCGTCGCAGCCGATGGCCCGTGGAAACGCCAGGGCACCCAGGAAACCCACAAAACCAACCAGTAACTCAGCATTCCCACAATCGATACCTGAAGAGCAGCGGAGAAACACTGGCACTTATGCCATGCCTCTGGGAATCATGTCATGATCATGCCCGCTGCTTGGGGTGCCTAGAGGAGCTCATTGGGACCTCTTGTCAGTTGGTTGATCCGTCTCAGACCACCGCCCAAGACAAATTCTGACGTTGCACGTTCGTCATCGCCTGTGCTGACTGCAAAGCAAAAATCCGTGGAGAGCCCTCTCCTACGCAAGACCATCCTGCACTTAGTGATGGCCTCATGACAAACCTGTGCCCGTCCCCGGTCGGTGTGAAACTGAAGTTGGGGACCACTGTTAGTCCGCCGCCCTAACGAGTTCGCCAGGAGCTCCAGAAATGGCGCTGCGCGAAAAGAAACCCCAGAAGTCCCGTTTGACCACGTTTTTCCTTCTGGCCCGCGCCGGCAAGACAGCAGTCGGCTCACTGCAGCCAGGCCGAAAGACAGCCCATGTCGCAGGGCATGAACTGACCTCACAAGATTAAAACATATGTGTTATGATCGCGGCGAGCTCTTCACGGCCCTGACGAAATTTGTCGACACGACTGTATCGTTGCATGGGGACAAGGGACCGACGTAAATGGCGTAACTACGCCTCGCGCGTGGTGTCCAGCTCCTCGTTTTGACACACGCTGTTTCTTCGCAGCACTCGCCCTGGTCTGTCCCGGCAACTTGTCGCATCTGCCGCCGCTGTTCTGCCGCCTGCTAGCGCTCGGTAGCTTGCGCAAGCTTGTTCCGCTCGCCGCCGTGGTTCTCCATGACAAGCCGATCATCAACTTCAACAGTTGTGAGCAGGAACAGCTTGGGCCTCCAACGTGCCAAAGAAAATCTTGAGATGCGTGGAAATATGTTCGTCTGGGCTCTGGCTACGGAAGCGTAGCTTGAACGCGTCCGACGCGGTGAAGAACTTGTGTTTTTCCTTATTTGGATGCGGCCGTTCACCCGCAGCCAGCGTTTTTTCGAAACTCTCCGGCTCCTCCGGCTCCAACAAATCGATTTGGCGTTGCATTTCCTGCAACGCCTGTTCTGTGTCGGTGAGCGTATGATGCAGTTTCTGTTGAAACTCCTCCACCTCGTGCTGGATGGACTGTACTTTGGACTCCAACTTGGTTGAAGTCTCTCGCGCGCTTTGGCCAAACGTGTATTGGTGGGGTGCTTCTGATTGTGGAGCGGCTTGGCATACTGGGTCTACGTCTGAAGCTCGTCCACACGCACGCAAACAAGCATTTGTTTACCAACTCTGGTAACTCCCGAACCGTGCAGCTTCCTGCCAGTGTGAAAACCTCCTCCCTGATATTAGTGACGTCATCGTCCCCCTTGGAAGAGGATGCCCCCGACGACGCCCAGGGCAGCAAAAACGCACAATTTCAGTTCTCCAGGCCCCCGATGCGCTCGAAGATCGTCCGCAGCGTGACATCGACCTTTGGCGCTCCAGACTGCCAGTGCCCTTTGGGTCTCAGCTTGATGTCAGTTTCTTGCGCCATGATCTTCTCGTAAGCTGCTCGGGCTGCCTTCGGGACGGCAGGGAGTACATGTTACCCACATGCGCACTTGACCTGTGATGCCCAATTGCCTGAACAATAACGTCGGGTGCAATGCCACAAAGGCCTCCCCCACAAAAACGTCCTTCAAATTCATGGAACCACTCTCGTGTACACTTGGTGCGCGAAGGAATGTGGTTTGCTCCGGCAAGAGCTCCAGGACTTTGGTAGACTGGCCTGTCCTGTCAGAAAGCGTGGGGCCCGAGCCCGCTCTTCGGCTGCACACGAGCTGGACACCCCAGCAGGGCACCGAGTTTTCAACTTGAGCAAGAATTTCTACGGAACTCCCTCATCCCTCCTTCCCTTCATCCCTCGACCCCTTCCTTCATCATTGCTTTCGTTTGCCCCCCCCTTTCCCTCCCCAGTCCACCCAAACCATTCGTCCATCCCTCTCCATCCATGACATGCCATCTGCCACCGCGTGCCCAATACACGCAGCGGAAGGTACGAAGGCTCATGGGGGGAGATCGTGCTTCCCAAAATCAGGCATGTCCAGGGGGCTTTTACTTGTTTGGTGGGAGGAAGCAATGGGTATGGGGGCATTTCGTCCGAGGCCGACCCCAGCTTTCCGCGGGGCTGATCGACGTTGCTCGGAATGCGGGGGCCTTCTCTGGAGGCGTCCCCCCGGCGCTGCTCGGGTAAACCGTGAGGAGAGATGCCGAGCAACGCTCAGCATTGACAATCCGTGCCAAGCCAATGCCAAGCAAGTATAAGCAACGCCAAACAATGCCAACAAACGCCGACCAATACCAAGCAACGTTAAGCAACGCCAGGCAATGCCAAGCAGAATTTTCAAGCAATGCAATACATGCCCAACAACGGAAAGAAATGCTAAGCCAAGCCAAGCAATGCCAAGCTGCCAAACCACGCTAAGAAATGCCAAGCGACGAGTCAAAGCAAGGAGGCCACGCACCGATACCAGTCAACGAAGCCACGCAGCAGTGACAGGCAAAGCCACGCAACTAGTCAAAATATGTCTAAGCAATGCCAAGCAAGCACTGCCGAGGCAATGCCATGCAATGTTAAGTAATGCCAAGCAACGCTGAGAGATGCCAAACAGCACCAAACAACGCTAAGCAACGCAAATCAATGCCAAGCGACGATCCCACGCATTGCCATATAATGCCACACAATGCCAAGCTGCGCCAAGCGATGATGCCACACAATACCAAACACTGCAAAGTAATGCGTTACATTGAATTGTTTGTGCATTGCTCAGAGCTGGTTTGACTTGCTGCGGAAGAAAGAAAGCCCCCAATCGGGCCTGGATCATCAACGACATTGGAGTTAGACACGAGGACGATAAAACGCGGCGTGTTCTTTTCACGACGCCTGGCTGTCAAACTCCCTCCCACGCCTCCAGCTTGTTCACAACTTCCCTTCCAACCCTCTGGCCTCCTCAGGAGAGTTTGGGGCGGAAAATGCTGAGCGAAACGAGAAGAAGAAGAGGCTGAGAATCAGACAGACGAGCAAGGAGGAGGGGAGGAGGAGACGGAGGAACAATGAGCGGGGCAAACGGTAGTGAAACAAGCAAAGGAGGAAGAGGGGAAGTGGATCAGGTGGACGCTGGAAGGAAGAATGAGGTGGAAGACGGGACGAGGAAGCGCAGCATGAGGTTTGGGGAAGGGGGCGGAGTGGCGAGGCGGGAAGGAAACAGAGGGGGCAGGGAAGGGAGGGGGGGCTCCCTAGTGTGTCAATGCTTGCTCTCGCTTGATTGCGTCATTCCACATGTGCGCCCATTCCTCGTCGGGCGATTGGTACTGCTGGGTTTCCACGACTAAATTCCTGTAGCTCGAGTGAAAGGTCAACGGAGACGCTTAAGCGCGGCGTGTCGGTGACAATCGACCGTGCCTCGACGACAATTGGCATGCCTGCTGTGATACGATGGTGCAACGAAGAGATACCTGGCAACTTATTGCCAATTCCATGAGCTGGCCCGAAAAATCCCGCCCTGCTGTGTGCTCACTGCTACCGTGACTGCGCACCAATGCGTTCGTTGCCACAAGCGTTATGGTAATCGTAGGCGGCGATTATCGCCCCCCCGCCGTCAGACGTGGCACCCAACAACAAAAAAAAAAATCCAAAGATAGTGAACAGTCGAGCGATATATTTAGCAACACGTCGAACTAATTAATCATACAATTCCCCGGGGAAGGCCAGGGGAAATAAGATGAGCAAGACAACTCAAGAAAAGCCTCAAGACGGCCTCTTCGGAGGCAAGGTCTCCCATCAACCGTCTAAATACCTACAAGACCTTATAAGAATCCGATTGGGACCTTATGGGATTCATGTAGCAAGCCTCTGTGGCTCTGGTTGGGGTCCGATTGGGGTCTTGCTGGGATCCTATTCGGATAGTGGGATCCGGTGCTGAGAAGTTCTGGGGCGGGATATCACTTGCAGGGGCGAGAAGCAACATAACATCGAAACAAGAAGTGGGGCGATAATCGCAACGCCAGATTAGATGTAACAACTCTCATGATGTAGATTGTCTCTCCCAAGAGGACACAGAACGCGAGATGTAACAAACTCTTAAAATGCACGGCAACGGCAAAGATGACATCCGCAAACGGGACGTGCCGTGCGTGATGGAAGCGATTCTCAGCAAAACTGCGTCTGACTACGCACTGATCGGCCCGAGTCCTCTCACCTACAGGTCCTCTGAACCAGGCGGCTGAACGTCTTCGCACTGTCCACGTTCGCATCCACTCGGAGCTGCCAAAGGTATTCCTGGCCTGAGATGTGCCCACCTCTTCACTTCACTTTACAGCTCCTGGGGCGCGAGGAGTGCTCTGGAGGCCTTGGGGGGCTCCCTGAAGGCTTGGGTTAGTGCCAGCAGATAAGAGAAGGGGGGAGTAGAAGGGAGGAGAGGGGAGAGGAGACGAGGCAAGGGAAAACAGGGATGGAGAAAAAGAGGAAGACACCAACCAAGCCTGGTAAGTACTTCAGTCACAGTGCTGCAAGATACTGAAGCAAGAACACGGATGGCGATCCAAGCGCAGGACCATTGGAGGCCTCTGACCTTCGAACACACATTTACATATTGACCATGTTTACGAATTCGACTTCAAACCACCCCGAGAGGGCCCCACGTGCTTGTGGGCACTTGGCTTGATATACGACTATCTGCTTTGAACTCGTCCCATGCACTCAGGTCCTGGCCACCCTCCGAGAAACATTCCAAGGTACTTTCGCCACAAAAGACTACGCAACATGGCAAGTTCTTGGTGCAGCCAAGCCGACATGTGCTGACACATGCAGTGTATAATAGAAGCACAAATATCTCGAAAATGACACCGCAAGACTCGAGTCGACCTGCATGCGCGGCAGACCCGACGTGACGAGGTTGAGCAAGCTTGCATCCACTGAGGGACTGACCCCCCCTGGAAGAACTCGGCGAGCACGTCCATCGGAGGCAAGCCCCTGTCAAAGAACGCGCTGCACGTCCAGGGTAAGATCGCCACGCTCGCGCACAGCATCATCAACTGCACTCGGAAAGACAAGATCCAGTAGTTCTCGCCCTTGCTCGGGGCACCATCGGAATGGCATGAGAAGATTCACATCTGAGCAGAGGCACCGAGAGAAATGTACAACGAATTAACTAACCTTAGACGGTCCAAAAATATATCAGGATGGCATGACACTGCCATAGCAATGTATCCAACCAACTTAGCCAGTACCCGACATGGGGGACCCTGGTAAACAGATGCATACTTACGCGGCACGATCAAACATGTTATCGCGTGTCTGTGGGGGAGGGGTCTGCTAGTAGCATGACGGCAGCGCCTAGGAAAAATGAGCGGAACGAGCCCCACGAGTAAAAGTTACTGCCCAGGTCATCCAAGCCTCCCCTCTGGGTCCTACTGTCGGGTATGGTCTGCAACGGTCGGCTTGGGGTGCTCAACGATCATTGGGGGCTCGCACCCGCTTGGGGACAAGCCCTCCGACTCCAGGACGGAGACCATCGACGCCCACTGTCCTGGGTACCGAAGCGTGCCTCATAAAGCGAGGCGGCCTCTTCTCCCTCTTCCTCTTCTCTCTCCTGCTCTCCCCTGTCCTCGAGGGGTTCCACCTGCTCCTCCTCGACCTCCGTCTCCTCCTCTGCGCCACAGCCTCCATCGTCGTAAAGGAAGAGAGCATTTTATTCGCGGCGATGACGGGCGGTATGGGGTGGGTGGGTGGGGCGGGGGGGGGCATAAAACTTACGACCCCCCTTGCCGTCCAAGTCCGGCACGACAGACTGTGGTACCGGACGCACTGTGGCACTGCTGGGGACGCACTGGGATGGGGGGAGCGTTACGTTATGGGGGGAGGGGGGGAGGCGAGGGGGGGGCATAACGCGCGCTATGGCGCAAAGGGTACTGCAACACTCTCAAAGCTAGCTAGCTCAGCCGCTCAGGGCCCACTCGGCAAGCCGAATGTCGACCCGCTGATGGCCCACGCGCGGTCGTGCCGCACCCTGCCCACCCTGCACAGATCCGTCCCGATCCCCGTCACGGCGCCCACCCCTTCAGCATCGGGCACCGCATCGGATCAACATGAGCCCACTCTGGCGGAAGCGAAATACGCATAAGCATACACTGTTGGAGGTTCACGCGGACTTCTCGGATCGGCGGTGGACACCCCCTCCCTGGCGCGGCTTGCAGCCCCGATCCAAGAACTCCGCGCAGAGCTTCGAGTGTTCATGCTTATGCCATTCTTCCTTCCCCGACCCATGGCAGCTGTGAGCCCGCGAAAGTGAGCCGACATGATCGAACATTATTTTGCCGACGCGCCGTCATGAGCATGGCTTCTGGACGAGACTGGGCTCTCAGATCCCCCCCGCGGCGCGCGGAACTCCTTCTTGAAGTCCCTCTCGGAAAGCACCGCGCCCATGGAGGAGAGGGTGGCCTTCAAGAGGGCCAACAAGGCCCCCTGCACCTCGAAGTCCGACATCACCGAGTTCGCCGCCATGCCGGCGCTGGCAGGACCCGTGAGCATTATCTTGGCGACGAGCGAGGGGTGGAAGTGAGAAGGAGAAGGCCTTCTCAGAAGGCTCGGAAGTCCCACGGCCTTCTGAGAAGTTGTCTGGGCCTTCCCTGAAGATACAAAAAACTTCTGAGATGGCGCGAGGGCTTCTGAGAAGTCCCGCCGCCTTCTGAGAAGGCCTTCTCCTTCTCATTTCCCCCCTTCGCTCGCCGCCGAGTATCGAGTCTGGAGAGCAAATCGAAGCGGAAAAGGCGCTGGATCGGGCCGCGTCGGCTCGGAATCGGGATCGAGTCGGCTCGGCTGCACCAGGCTGCACTACGGCGCCATGAAAGCATCAAGCCGCATCGGATTGTGGGGACGGCGGGGTGGAAATGGATCGGGCCTTCCTGGAATCGATACCGAAGCGGATCGACTGGGCAGCCTCTTTACAATCACTGGAGAGGGTCGACTGTGTGATAGAGAGAGCGCGTGGCTAACTCTCACAAGCCCGCAGGGGGTGGTCTGTCTGCCAGGCAGGACCTCCACCGCTGCCGAGGACGGCTACTCTTAGTAGGGGGGAGCCAGGTAGCAAAATTGAAAGAGCATCCTGATGTCCGTGGAGGCCGCCGCGGCGCACGAGATGACGATCAGGCGGGGCCAGTCCGCCGCCCCTTGACTCGGGAGCATGAACTTGCTCAGCAACGCGGTCCTTAGTCAGGTGGGAACCTTAGGGGGGATAGGCTCAGGGGGGACCATCGACCTGGAATCGGCGATACATCGCCGACTGATCGGCGATAGGCCAACGATAGCTAATCAGCTCGGTCCTGGGCGGTGTGGGATAAAATGCCCATATCAATTATGAGTGGGCGACTGGGGGTCGATGCGTTCCCCTAAACCTACCCCCTACCGTTGCCCCTGATCAGTACGGCTCTTTAGCTCCGTCCGACGACCGCCCACATGACTAGGAGTCGAACAGCGCGACCAGGCCTCCTACGCACACAAGACACCGAGCCTCCTACGCACACAAGACACCCAGCCTCCTGCGGATTCCGAGTCCTGCAAACTCCAGGCCTCCTGCAGCTCCTAGTTCCATGGTAGAAGCCCGAGGTCGAGAGGAGAGGAGGAGGGGGGAGGAGGAGGAGGAGGAGGAGGAGGAGGAGGAGGAGGAGGAGGAGAAGGAGGAAGAGGAGGAGGAAGAGGAAAAGGAGGAGGAGGAGCCCAAATCGACCCTCGCAGCAGGCACCCCCCGGGTTACTCTGCTGGCCGAAGCGTGGCACCACGAGCCTTCTCACCGAAGCGCCCCGACCCGCGGAGAATCCCGCAGGTGGAGAGCACCCCGAGGCAGAAAGCCCACGCATGCAGAACAGGACGCCACCCCAGAGCCAGAATTTATCCGATAGAGGCCTCCCGAATGAGGTCCAAGCGAATGGAGTCGGAGGATCACGCCGCATCGCCGACGCATCGCCGATGCATCGCCGACGCATCGGTGATGCTTCGGCGACGTCGGCGATACATCGGCGAAGTCGGCGTGGAGAAACCTGGGCGCCACATCGAGCCGCGGTACCGATGCATCGGCGATGAGGTGCGATCCTCCCACCCAATATACTCGAACCCCATGTCGTGTCTAATGTTGTCCAAAACCGACAGCGGCTGCTGATGGGCAGGCGACACATTGTCTCGAATGGGCACCGACAGCGAACCCAGTTTGACCGAACAGAAGCTGCTGCCTGTCTTCGTCCCCGTTCTAAGATACATCCATTTCGATCGTACCAATCCCGACCCATGTGCCAACTGCAGCAACGAAAACAAAACACCGAAGACCCCATTCGTCTGTCGACGGGGCCCCCAATCGTGCAGCGGGTGCGCGGGCGCAAGGTTCACACACCGCGCCGCGAGCCCGAGCGGCCAAAGCTCGGCAGCAGCACGATCCACAAATTCGGATGCCGTCGATTGCCACCTTCTTGGCCGATCGTGGGCCCAAAATCGCCTCGTGTGCCTCCTCCGCCGAGCCAGGAGGGCGTATACTCCGACACCAGGCCCAAGGTCAGCCTGGCCAGGATCGATGCTGGTGTAAGTGACGACCTCAGACAAAAAATGCCGACGCGAGGCACAACAACTCCATTCCCAAATATCTGCGGCCAGCCCAGGAGGGAAATGAGAGGGGGCGGGCATTCTCAGAAGGCTCGGAAGTCCCCGGCCTTCTGAGAAGTGTTCGAAACCTATTTCTTAAAAGGCCAGAGGGTTTCCGAGAAACCCCGCCGCTTCTTGAGAAGGCCGCCTCCTGCTCACTTGCCCACTGCATCGCCGCCGAAATGAAGCAGAGCATAAAGAGAGTTGCGGCTCGACACCTGCGAACCGGGCGTGGGGGTGGAATGTCGTAAGAAACGCACGGCTGGTACGCGTCAACACCAAATTTGGGGAACGTTGCTCCGATGCTTGCGGGTTGGGCCGGGTAGAGATGGGCGCGGCCGCATCGAGCACGGAAGGCGTAGGGAAGTCAAGCAACTCGATGCACACAGTCAGGGCAGATAATATATGGGCCCCTGTATACCAACGATGCGATAAAATGCAAAAAAAACGAAAAATCACGACCATAACCCCAATTTTTCTGCGGAATTTGTCGAGCCCGATCGATCAGTGATACCCCTGGGGTGCGAAACCTGACGAACATGCCAGGTGTGAAAGAAAACAACGACAGGATCTCAGGGGAGCGACGGTACATGGGAGTGCCTCGCCAGCGAAGAAACGCTGCATCGACGTCCCCGACCCGATAGCATGAAAACGGGGAGAAGGCGCTGCCGAGGCCGAGCGAGGGGCCGGAGGTGGGGCCGACCCGCGATGGCGCACTGAGGGGGGGACAGGAGCAGCTTGCTTTGCCCCATCACCAGCACCACGGGCGCCGATGCCGAGTTGCACGCAACGGTCTGCAGGAAATCCCCGAGGCCGTACAACAAGCCGACGGGCGCAATTCGCATCAGGCTTTTTCGGTCCAGGAGCCTGGCAGGCGACTCTCTGAAATCAAAGAACACGAGGTGCACATAGTGTGTATAGGTGTATCTACGCATATTATAATTCATTTGCTATGTACCCATCGAGTGTTGCGCGCAGCGTATCAATTCAGGCGAAAAGGGACAAACTATGCGGGGAAAGCTATACAGAGGACGCGCTACAGGGAAAACGAAGAGATCTATACAAGAAAAAGCGAAGGCAACTGGCATGGCCGGGCGCGTGCCGCCATACTGCTGCTAATGACTGGGGCGGGCGACGGTTGCGCCATCACCCGGGCGAGTTGGGCCCTTCGTCTAAGAATGGGAATGCCGCGCGCGCTGGGCCTCGCGATGGAACCCTCGATCCTTCAAGTCGAGCCCCTCGACGACAGAATCTGGAAGTGGTGGGAAACGCTTGCGGTTTGTCCGAATGTCGTTCCAGCACTTGGGCCGGCGCGAATCCCGCAGATGTGACAGGAGACGGAGGCGGCTCCCAAACGAAGTGCCGCAAGCGAACCGAGTTGCATCAGCTGGCGCCCAAAATCGTCGCAAGCATTTTTGGCCACGCTTGATGCGATATGCTGACTCAGCGCGTTCGCAGCCGCTAGACGGCTGTCACAATTCGTGCAAACGTGCGGGCGCGTGCCGCCAGCCGCGGACGCTGGCGCGGCAACGGGGGCGTCGCAACCTGAGTCAACGAAGTGAAGAACGGTCACAGCGCTGGACCAACGTCCGGGGGAGGCCAAAATAAACTCAATCCACGTCGACGCGCCCGCCGCGGGGCCAGGGAGGTGCGAGCGTAGAGCGACCAGGTCACGTGGCTTCAACGTGTCCGTGGACAGCAACTGTGCCCAAGGCAACGCTCGATCATTGGGGCGCGTGCTTGGCGATCTTTGGCAACGGTCGATTTTGGCAACGGCGCGTCTGCGGTACCTTGGCCGCCTGCTGCGGTCGCGGCCGTCGGCCCTGCTGGCGACGCTGAGCACGCGTCCCCAAATCGTATACAGACATACCCTTTAACGCCCTTCGCGGGGGTAGAAACCAACTGGGTGCAGTTTACTCCGTGCACCGTCGTGTTGTCTCCTCCTCCACTCGTGTTCTTGCGCCAGACGCCCACCCCTGAGGCTCTCGGAAGTTCCCACAAGGCTCGCAAGTGGTCAGAAACATGCCACGAACATCGAAGACTAAGTTATTCGAGGTTTCGTCGTCGACTCCGTTCCCAGAGCCCCGACGTGGTGTCAGTTCATCGTGTCGGCGCCCTTGTTGTCGTGAAATTATCCTCGGAGGGCCTCTTTGTGACGCTCCCGACAGAGGGGAGGAGGGAGGAGGACGGATGGGGAGGAGGCGGATATCGCGCACGGCGCTATCGGAGCCATCGAGGCCACGGATGAGGCAGGAGGAGGAAGAGGAAGAGGAGGAGGAGGAACAAGAGGAGGAGGCGGCGGAGGAGGATGAGGAGGAGAAAGAGGAGGAGAAAGAGGGGAGGACGGACTTGAAGCAGGACGGATGAAGAGAAGGATGACGACGACGAGCAGGAGGAGAGGGAATGACGCCTTGGCTTTCCTAGAGCGAGCTGGGGGTCCTGTGGCCTGTTTGGGCTCTTCGGGGCCTCTTGGGGCCTCTTGGAGCCTCCTGGGCCCTCTGGGGCTCCCTGAATGTAATTTCAAAATGGGTCCTCTGGGGGGCTCTTGAGATCTCGTGGGCTCTCCCGGGGCCGCCATGGGCCATCTAAGAACTCTCGGGGGCGTAATGATGCAAACAATTTCACGCATGGGGGCCTTTCCGTTGAGAAAGGGGGCGCGGTGCAGAGTGGGTCCTCCTCGGGCCCTCCGGAGATCTCCTGAGCACTCCCGAGGCCGCCATGGGCCCTCCTGGAGCCTCTGGGGGCCTCTAAGAAGTCTCTCGCGGGGGCTGAAAAATGACGACAGTTTCACGGATGGGAGCCTTTCCGTTGAGAAGGGGAGCGCGGTGAAAGGTAATAAAATGACGACAGTGTCGCACTTGAGGCCCAATATCGTCCTTGGGCACCTCGGGCGCGAATCCCTCTCGCCCATAGCACGGTGCGATTTCCCCTCCCCCCGCTGTCCCGCCGGACCCCGGGAGGGTGATTTTCGTAGTTTTCGCTTGTACGAAACACCTCCCCCCCCTCTCGACGGTGACGGAGGGCAGGCGGCGGGGGTGGGCGGGTTGGCGGGTTGGCTGGGGTTGCGGGGTGGCTGGTTGGGCTGGTTGAGCAGGTTGAGTTGTTTGGGTGGCTGGTTGGTTGGGCTGGCTAGGGCAATTGGTTTCGATATGTATATCCGCCACCGTGCCCTTCAGGCACGAGTCGGAGTGTCCCCAGGTCCTTGGCCCAGCCCCTTAACCCTCAATCCTCCATCCTGAAACTTCTCTGAGAGGCCCCGACTCCAAATTCACAAATCGGCCGGGGCTTCCCGCATCTTCTCACGCGACTTTTTCGGGCCCAACGAGGGCCCCAAGACGAGAGGGCTCCGAATCGCCGCACGATCGGTCCAAGACGCCCAAGATGGCCCCAAGACTGTCCACATATCATGTGAGGCGCCCCAAGAGAGCCCCAATAACCTTCCAAAGAGGGCCCCGAGAGGCCAAAATTATTGATGTTCCTTAGGTTTACCTTTTTGGGGTCCTCGAGATTTCAAACTTCCGAGGCTCAAAGACGGCCGAAGAAGCCCCCAAGGCCGCCCCAAGACGGCCCAAGAGGCCCCGAAGAAGGCCCCAAGAAGGCCTAAAGACGGCCCAGGAGGGCTCCCAGACGGCCCTAGAGGCGCCCAAGTCGCCCCAAGACGGCCCAACGACAGCCCCACGAAGGGCCCAGAGGGAGAACACGAACCGCAAATCCGAGCCTTATGCCCCAAGTAGTCGTGGGAGGCCACAAGGAGGCCACAAGGCCACCAAGAGGCCCCGAGAGAACCCAAGAAGCCCACAAAATGCCCTAAGAATCCTCAACACGGCCCCCAAGAAGCTTCCCGCAAAGTCCCAACGAACATCCTCGAGGCATATGACCCACAATCCAAGCACGGTGGGGCGGGATGGGCCGACAGCCATTATATATATAGCATTAAATATACGATAGCTACACACATAAATCAAGTCATACGCGCCTCTCCCAGGAAAGAAGGCTCAAATCCTCTCATGGATGTCGCCGCTGTGCGAGGTTTGCTTTTGCTGGGAGGGGGTTAATGTCATTATTCGCGGGAGTTCCTCAGATTCGGAAATTTGGCTGTACCACTCGTGCAGACCGCGAGTTCCCAGTCCGAACCAACCCATGCTCGCTCAACATTATTGCTCAAACTGTTCAAGGACACAATGGTTTCAACGAGCTGACCCAAGCTTGCTAGAACGGCCGAGGCATTTCAAGTATTCTGATGTTGCCGACTCTGTTCTTAGTTGCAGGGTGCCGCCGTGTCCAAAACCACGTGGTCAAGGCATGCTTGATGAATGCAACTGTAGATCGTATTACTTGACACCTTAGTGCTGGGGCATGTTTGCCTAACACATTCGCTGAACCGATTCGCAACCCACATTGGTGACCGAATGAAAATGCGAGCCACATACCGATGTCCTCATCTTTCGAACATGCGCACAACCATTGTCCCATGTGTCTAACATGTTCCTCACTCTCTTGCTTGCACCCCTGTGTCCAACATGTGTGAGCCTAGGGAACGCACGTGCTTCTTGTTCATGCGTCTATGTTAATACACAAATGAGAAATAGTTCACGTGCGGTGAAGCCGTAAAATAAGGCCGCACGATAAGGATGCAAGGGCCTTGGAGGGCCATTCCGCCAACTTGCGAGCGGGGCGCGGCCAACGAAAGCGGCCAAGGATGGGCCGAAGGGGAGGGATGCAAGGGTAACCTTGGGACGTCGTCATCCTTACTATGCGGGCTGACTGTATAGGCAACAGTGCACATATACGCGTGCGAAACGTAACCTAAACTTCAATTGCGGACAAGATACGGGGGGGGCGCCCACGCTGCCCTGCCGGGGCTGCGGATCCCGAACGCAAATGCAAAGACGCCCGAGGCGGAAGCAAATTTCTTTCACGCAAGCACTGACTTACAAAATACTTATAAGAAGGGGCCAAGGGACACACACACACACACATACATACATCTATCGATGTACGTATGTCTACATGTGTATGTATATATGAATATATATACATATATATATATGTATATATATATACACATCTATATATACACACACCAAAATCCCAGGACCCCCCTTATGCTTTCATAGTTTCTGGAGGTTCGTCTTCCCCCCTCAATTCCCACATGTTCCTATGTTGTCCTAGGGATCGGCGATACTTTGTCTGTGTTTCCCCCCTCCTGAATACAGGCTGCCGTAAGCTGCGAATGCAGAACAAACGTTGTGGGTGGACCGCGAGTGTGGGTCGTAAGCGTCCTAAGACAGCCTGAAAAAGCTCCTAGACGGCCCACAAGGCCTCCAAATCAACCCAAACTCCCGGGAGGCGCCGAAGACTGCTCCCGACGGCACGAGGAAGGCCTGAGAGAGACCGTAAGGCAGACCAAAAGGGCCCCAATACGTTCCCATAAAGAACCCACGACAACCCCAAGGTGGCCCCATGAAAGTTCCTCACGCGTTACGGCCTCCTGTGCGGTGCTCGAAGCGTCACCAAACAGAGTACTGCGCTGACACGGTGGCGAAATGCCGCAATTAACTGGAGAACAAATGGGCGTGGCGACCCATCCCTCATCCTCCCCTTCCTACTCCGTCCTCTCTCTCCCCCATCCCTGCCATTCACCTGTTCTATCACGATAGCAGGAGCCTCCACACCAGGATATGCTGTATAATCTCACCAATGCCTGGAGCAAATGGGAACGCCGTGCTGCTTGCTTTGCGCTAGGTTGCTTGTGTCATGCCATCCGCAGAAGGGCCTGGCATGATTTAAGTGTGTTAGAGCTGATGTATACTGTATACAGGCAATACAGCACGGGCTTGTGGCATACTATACTTCAAAAACTCTCGACTTCGGGTCGACCCTGCCGCCTTCTATCGGTCCCCTGGGCCGCGAATGCGATCTCACGCGCTCTTTTGGAGGCACGCATCTTCAACCGTAACAATCACAACAAAAGACAACTGCTCGCGGCCCCTCCCACCACACCCAGGGCGAAGGCCAAATAGTAGCCGCACCACCGAAGAAACGAGACCGACCCGACCCGTGGGGGGGCGGAGGGGCGGGCCGGGGGCAAGGCAAATTTGGTTAAATCCACTTGCAGCCTCTTCCATGCAGGCGCGCCCATGACCGCCAAAACCATGCAACACGATATCATCACCGCGAGGAACTGGGAGGCAACCGTTAATGTTGCCGGATGGAATGGCATACCTGGCAGGATCAAAGTGTACGGGCTGGACTAGGAGGGACACATACCCCTACCCTACATGAAAGCCATTGACAAACTTTCTGGAGTCCTGAGACTGAAGGGCCACAAGCTAAAAGCACGCGTGCCAAACTTGACCGGCCTCTGGGTCCTCCCCGTCCTGCCCGAGGGTAGCGTGACACGCCCTCGACTCAGCAGCTCAGGCCCCCCCGCACGATTCGAGGCCAATGCCCCCCAGACATTTACCACCCCAAAGGCCAAGCGAAGGCGCTGAGGCATGTTCGAATGACGGAAAAGGGTCCCATATAGCAACAACATATACAAAAACACACACTATCGTTCGAGTGTTGTTGCACGTTTGCTTACTGTGGTTTTCGGCACGAGGTGTCGCTTGGATTGCCTCAGAGATCCCCAACACGGACAAATCTAGCCCGACCTGCAATCAGTTGCAATTGCCATAGACCGCTGCGCTCGGCCCAAGGTGGTGATTCTCACAATGTAACATGTTCAACAACAGTAGCTACACCGAGGCCTGTCCTTGCGAAACACAATGCGGTGCAAAACCAACAATGAGTCGCTGTCGCAACGCTTGCACTGACCTAACGAAATCACGCCAGTCCTCCGGTCACGAGACTCGACATTCCTCTGCCGAAACCCCTCTTCCCTTCGGGGAGGGCTTTCGCCCTGTAACCCTGAGTTTTTGTAGGGTCTCCCCGCGATGTGTCAGGAGGTCTGTTTTCGACCAATCTGGCTCCAAGAGGGCCTCCGATGCTCCAAGATGGCCTCCAAGACTCAATATAGCCAAAGATGTATCAAAATAGCTTTCGACAAGTGCTCTCAGAGCCCACATCAGGACCTTCGATCAGGCCCAAACGAACACCAAAGGAGCATCCATGTTGTTCGCTTGGTTCTCTTTTCGCGTCCGATGAGCTGTTAAGGCCTGAAGATGACCCAAGAGAGCCCGCGGAGAGGCCCAAGAGGCCCTCAAGATGGCCATAAGACCGCCTCAAAGCGCCCCAAGAGGGTCCCAATCAATAATGCCCGGAGAGGCGATGTTCAGGCATGCGGGAACTCCGTTCTCCTGATCGACGGAAGGCCTCCAAAAACGGCCCCAAGAGGCCTCAGGGCTCCCAAGATGCCCCCGCGGAGGGTCCAAGAGAGCTCCCCCCCCCTCCCAAGAGAGCCCAAGCAGAAGACTCCAAGACCCTCCAAAATAGCCCCAAGAGGGCTCCAAGAGGGCCGCAAGAGAGTCCCAAGAGGACCGCAAGAGGGCCTCGAATAGACCACAGGGCGGCTGCAGGAGTCGTCGTCCTCTTCACCCTCCCACTCCTCCACGTGTTCGTCCTCTTCCTACTCGCCCTCGACTTCCTCCTCGTCCTCCTCCTCCTCCTCCTCGTCCTCGTCCTCCTCCTCGTTTTCGTTCTCGTCTTGGGTCTGATCAGGCTGATGCAAGCCTTGGTCCACTGTATGCGTCTACACTGCCCTGATCAAGGCAACTTGCCTGGGCATCGTTTCTGGATGGGCTGGTGGGGCTACGCGAAGCGTCAAGGATCGGTAAACGAGAGGGAAGCCGGCACAACACACTCTCCCCCCAATTGATGGATGTACTTAGGACTGCTGAAATCATTGCAAATACAGCATTCTGCCCATCTAGCCGTGTGATGAGAGGGAAACTGACGTCGGACGATGTCTCTCCAAGTCCGCGGCATTGCGACCCGTCGCTCATGCGACAACGATGAGCTGGCAAGGTGACAGTAACTCGTCGACGCCTGACGTCTGTTGACGGTGCACCCATGTGCACCAGTGCTTTTGCGTCGCCGCGCTGCGCGGCACGATCTGGAATGCCAGACACGATCCGATGGTCTGCTCTGGGCCAGATGCGGGGCGGCACACGGATCCCCATCCGCAGAGCACCCTCGGTGAAGACGGCCTGGGGGCCAAGTCCGCGGGCGCAGACCCGCAGAACATGGTAACAAAATCGCCCCCTCGACCCGCAAGAGATGGCCCCACGGGGGGACTCACAAATCGACTTCCCCGAGACTCTGCGTTGCGAACAACATGCAACATTGCGAAGCATCACGACCGGAACCCCAAACCCCCTGCAAGGTTCGGGGGGCCCAGATACCGAAACCGGGCGAAAATACCTGGCGTGAAGAATTTGCAGCACCCGGATCTCCAGGTTGGCAGGATGGGGGCTCCACCAATCCACGACGCCGAGTCTAACATGGGAGAAACGGGTCACGAGGGAAACGGGTCCTAGACCTGGGGCCTTCCCTCAGGACCAATCCTTCATCCTGACAGGCCTGGGGCCCGTGGAGGGCCCCAGCAAGCCAAAGACGGCGAAAAACCTCAGGACGCGTCGCTATCAGGACCCACTTCCTCCCTGGCGACGATGAAGATGCCTTGGGTAACCGAGATAGGTCTTTAGAGCCCTCCCCCCTTCATAGGAGAAACTAATTATCCTTTCGACGCCCTTATTGACGGACTGGGGTACCACTCATAGCGGAAGATAATTATTGATCCGCGGCAACCGCCGCGCCACAACGACGACGAGGTGGAGCCGGAGGAGGAGAAGGAAAAAGAAATTGAGGAGGGGTGAGGGGGCGGAGGAGGAGGAGGAGCAGAAGCAAGAGGAGGATCGGCTGAGTTCATTCCCGGCCGAAAGAAGCGGGGGTGGGTCCCCAAAACTACTGAAAACCCGCTGAGGGTACCGCTCCGCACGATCAGGTCGTCCCAGCATTCCGATAGGCCTACCACCATATGCTCTTAGAACATAAACATAGTATGATAAAACATGTCATGATAGCATACAACCAATGTGTTACAATGAATCAATCTTGACCAACACGTTTTAAGACCATTCCGTGCAAAGCACAACAGGTTATCATAACATCCTTTGGTGGGCCCATACTTCAAGCCAGGACGCGTCGCCACTACTCGAAAAGATGCCCTGGGTACCCCTCCGCACGATCAGGTCGTCGCTGTCAAGGTAGGAGTCCGTGGTGCAGAGCACCGGCTCGTCCTCGCTCGGGTCCCTCTTCGGGGAGACGTGAGACTCGGGCCCGGGGGACTCGGGTTGGCCTGACGGGGCCATCATGAAAATGACGAGACCCAGCCCGAAACTTGACGCGAGCTTAGGCAAACCCAAATTCCGACGTACTCGAGTCTTACGTTTCCCCGACCTCTGGCAGGTGAAGACCTTGCCGCTTTTCGAAGCCTCCGTCGCCAATGGGTGCAGCACGCCCACCGAGACGCAGACGCACGACGCAAGGACCTCCTTCCACAAGCCGCGCCTGCGGAAAGCCAGCCATCGGAGATCAACTGACCCGGGTCAACGCAAACCCAGGTCAGTCAAACATTGCCAGATCCTGCAAGATCCTGCAGGATCCTGCAGGATTCTGCAAGATCCTGCGCGCAAGCCCAGATCAGAACACACCCCTGGCTCTGCAGGATTCTGCAAGCTGTGGCGATCTGGCTGACCCCTGTTTGCATTGACCCCAGTCTCGAGGCTCCCGAAGCCTTTCCTCCTCGCCTCGCCTAGCGTCGCGCGATCATCGAAGAAGAAAGGAAAGACATGAGCATGAACTTTCGGACCTCCGTGCGAATTTTCTAGGATCCTGGAAGAGACTGATCCTGAAATTCGCATCAGCTTTTGGCTTCCCGCGGCCCTCCAAAAGCCCCAGGAATGTCAGGGAACGGCTCAGGATGACGAGCTGGTCTCGGAGGAAGGCCCTGGGGTCCAGGACATGTTTCCCTCGGGACCCGTTTCGTTCATACTAGTTCTCCCGCTCTCGTCCGACTTCGAGCGAGCATCGAAGAAGATAGCACGGCATAAACAGAAACTTTCGAAACTCTGCGCGGAATTCTTGGGGTCGGCGCTGAAACCCACTTGGCGGAGCATCCGCCGCCGCGGCTGGCGGGCTCCGCGCGCCAGGGAGGGTGGTCCAGAGCAGATCGCAGAATTCTGCGCGGACCGCCGAAAATTAACGTGTGTGCAGTCTTTCAGTTTTGAAACACCAAACCAGCCTTTCGAACCGTCGTGGCGCCCGACTTTGCGCGACTGGCTCTGCGCGCTCGCGCCGCCCCCAGTGGAGTGGGCGGCGCCAGCTGGCCACATGGCCGGCCCGAGCCTGGGCCAAAGGTCGGTGGTACGACGCACTCCCTGGACTGCCGGGGAGGGCGATCCTGGGCCCGAGATGGGGCCGGGCTAGGATCGGTGAGGTGGCCAGCCGACGTCGCCCGACACTTGAGCCGCCCGAGTTCGGGGGCGCGCAAAAATGGATTAGCGATCCATGGATTTGGCGCGCGGTCGCCGAATCCATGGATCGGGGGAAATGCCCTCCCCAAAATGCGGCCGGTGCCGCCTCGTTCGGCGCCGGAAATCGGCGATTTCCAATGGAAACGTGACCCATCGCTAATCCACGCCCCTTGATCCATGATTGCGATCGCCTGACGAGTGGAGAAAGGCCAGGTCTCTTCCGCAGCCCGCCAGCGCAGTCACATCTCCACGCCAGCGCGGTGGTGCACCCTAAGGTCCGCGTTCTTCCCTGTCCTCCTATCTTCCCTGCTGTCACTTGTTCCTCCTCGCCGTCGTCGTCCTCCTCCTCCACCTCCTCCTGGCCACTTTCCGCGCAGGAGCGTTTTCGAGCAACTCTGTCAGTTTAGGGGTGTTCGAATAATGTGTTAGATGTCTGATTTGGCACAGCTCAGTTCACGTGTGGATCATGTGCTCCCAATGGCGCTAAGGGCTAAGGTCTGACCACCGTACCCCTTTCCCTTTCCCGCTCCTCGCCATCTCATTCCGATCCTCCCCCGATGAAGCTCTCTAGCCGACCCCCCTGACGATGCCGATCCTCTCCCCTGCATCTGGCCTCTGGAGCAGGCGCGGCAAGCGCAAGGGCGACTTGACGCGTGGGGGCTGCAGCGGGGCGACCTCTTCCAAGTTCTGGTGGATGGGCTTGTCCCTGCGATTGTTCACCAGGGATTGCGTTCGTGATGGTGGCTTCCAGGAAATCGCCACCATCGCGCACAACCAAAATGGCTCAGTCTGCGCACCCTTGAACAACGCATGCTGGTGGCGATCGAGGTGGCAACGATGGCGGCAATGGCGAAGACAACGACGCTTTAGCACGACCCGCAGTTGTAGCATTGCGCGGATCGCAACGACGCTTGATCTGCATGCGGACGAAACCCCATCTGAGTCAGCACGAGAGGCGCTGAGCTTACCATGCTATTGCGCAAGGAGCCTAGCCGTCTGCCTAGTAGGAGAGCATTCGGAAGAGACTGTCAACTACCATCTGTGTCAGAACGAATGGTGCCGAACGGCCATGCGTGGCCTCACGGGCGGACTTCGCAGTAGCACCAAGCACTAGCAAGGGCTGGCTCGCAGTCGTGTGGGGGCTGCGTTAGCACTGGGACGCTGGACTCCTGTGCGTCTGCTGCGCTCGATGCCTGCATATTCGGTGGTCCTCTCGTTCCTGGACAGGGCGGCACGGGATGGAATGGGACAGGGCTGAAACCTAAACGGTGTTGTCTCGTTTTCGTTGTTGCTTTCGCTTTCCCTCGTTTTGTCTTCAATCCGCCCTTCACGCAAAACGAGATCGAAACGAAAACGGCCCACGAAATCGCTAAAACATCGTTTAGGTCCACCCCTGGAATGGAATGGGGGGGACACGAGCACGAACGATTCGAGGAAAATCGTATGAAAATGGGGAAGGTGTAGGCGGAGGGGCCGCCGGGATGGGCCATTCCTGGATGGTGGACCCTGTGCAAACGTGCGCTCCGACTACGTAATTCGTGCATGTGTGCGCGGTTCGAAGACAAGTTTCCACACACACACACACTTCAAAAGGATGTGCAACAAAGCCAGTACGGAACTGAGAACGTGCTGCTCCGCTACAATCGTCGAAGCGTGACGTGAGCAATTCGCCGAAGGGCCGAGGCCACATGGACATACCCCCCCAAGATGGTAATCCAGGAAGCCTCGCCCAAACACGAATAACACATACGCCCCTCCAAAACTAGGGTTGCAACCCTCGCGCCAACTGTCTGTAGTCATGACCCCTCGTTGTCCCAAAACCGTCGTTCGACACCACTTATGCACCGATGGGTGGAGGTCGAACGTCCCGGCGTCGCATAACATGTAAAGACATGGCGTGCCATCTTCCAACACTCGAGTCTTCCGTGTCTTCTTCGTCCTCCGTCTCCTCCTCCTGCTCGCCCTCCGGGTTCACTTTCTCCTGTTCCCGTTCGTCCTTTTCCTCCTCCTCCACCTCCTCTTCCTCCTGTTCCTCTTCCTCTCCTCCCCCCTCCTCCTCCACCTCTTCATGTTTCTCCCCCCCATCATCCCCATCCCGCTTGTTCTCCTCATGCACCTCCCGTTCCGCCGGGCAGGGGAGCGCATGCCGATGTTCCTCGGCGCCCTCGCCGACGCGCCCGGCAGGGGCGCGCTACCCGATAACAGGATTGCAAAACCGTCGGGGCAACGGCCGTTGGGACAACCCCGCGAGCCGCTGGGACGCGAGAGGAAGCCGTTGGGACAACCCCGCAAACACCGAATTGGTCGCGGCCGCGTTCATGCGGGAGGCAACACGAAGTTCAGCTCTGCCGCGACCTGCTCCGCGTCAGCCCTGAAGTCCACCACTCTCTTGTTGAACTCCTCGAGCAACTTGTGCCTAGGGAGGGGGCTCCCGCCTGAGACTTCTTTGCAGCTCACTCGCACACGCGCTAGGAACGCCTCGTGAACGGTGATCAAATGCTATGCCAGGTGGACTTTGCCGACGACCCGTTCGGATTACCAACATGAAGTGCGGGCCCCTTCGGGAGGGGGCGCCCGCCTGAGAATTCCTGGAAATTCACTCACAAACGAAAGTCCAGCGCGAGACTTCCCCCATAGTCAATCCAAAGAAGCTGAAACAATAGCGACCATCACAGGGTTCGGATGACCCGGCCGGATTACTAAATTGAAGTGCGGACCACATACGGAGAGGGCACCCACCTGAGACTTCATTTCCCGCAACTCACTCACAGACGAAACTCCCGCCCAAGACTTCCCCCACATTCAAGCCATAGGAGCCGAACGGTGAGAACACCTACACGGTTCCGATGACCCGTTTGGGTTACCACGGGCCCTGAGGGAGGGGGATCTGGCCTGAGACCTCCTCACAATTCACCCACAGACGAAGCTCCCGCCTGAGACGTCCTCCGAATTCAAGCCCGAAGAGCCGAAACGTTTCGACCGTTACAAGGTTCCGATAACCCGCACGGGCTACTAACATAAAGCGCGGACCCCATCGAGAGGGGGCTACCGCCTGAGACTTCCTCATGATGAACTTACAAACGAAGCTCCCTCTTGGCCGATGATCAGATCACGATGGGATGGTGATAGTGATGGATGTGTGATAGAAGCGATGGTGATGGTGAGTGGTGGTGAACGGTGGGTGATAGATGCGGATGGTGAATAATGTTGGCGGGGTGGAAAAGAGGGCATGGTAGGGCGAGCGTGTGCTGATGATTATGCATGGGTGTACGCTGCTGATGATGATGGTGGTGCTGATGATGCTAATTTCAAGACCGAACCCATGGGGGGCGAGCGGATATCCCATCCAGCAGGAACCCTTAAGATCGGGCTACGCCCGAGCGTCAGTTCGCGATGCGCGGCCAAGCACCCTCGCGACTCTCAGCAGAGAAGAGCCAAGCTGCTGTCGCGGCGCACCCAGAAAAAGCAAAGCAACACTCATGTCAGCACCGCTCCACTGGGCAAAAGAATCCTGCGCGGCTCCGCGGCTCTAGAGCCGCGCCTGATCAATGCTGGAAAAGTGGGCTCCGAGGGGCCATGGGTCAGGGCAGAGCCCCTCGAAGCAGCTGACATCTTCGCGCGCTTGCCGCTCTCCAATCTTGCGCTCGAGGGGCGGCGGGCGTGGGGCGCTCCTCCTTCCACGTGGCCCCTGAGTTCAGACTGGAGCGTCAGCTCTCGAGCATTCGGAAGGGAAAAGGTGGAAACGAGGAGACAGCGCCTGCCGGGAAGCGAAATGTGGCGGGGCATTTCGCTGCGCAGGCCCATGGGCAACGAAATCTGGCGGGGCATCTTGCTGCGCAAGTTCGCAAGCAGGGTGGCTCGCGCTGCCGGGGGGAGAGGTGGATGGGGGGGGGGGGTGCTCGGAGGACGGAGGGGCGGAGGCTCAGGAGAGGAGGAATGGGGGGCTGGGAGGGACAACGTGGGAATCGGCAAAGAGAACGGAGGCTCAGGGATTGTCTTACTAGCGGCTGGGCTCAGGCTTCTCGCAAGCTGCTCAACTCGTCGTTTCCTATCCTCGGGCGCTTCAATCCTCTGCTGAGGATCGCCACGCACAGGGGTATTCACTCCTGCGTCATGTTCTCGAGCTCGTGCAGGCCAGTGTGCAGCGGCCTCTCCGCGTGCCCCAGCGGGGCGGCCCCCTGCTTGCAGCCCGCGCCTGCCTGCGCTGCTGGCGACGCGGGCGCGGGCTGGAAGTTGAGGCGCGACGTGCAGCTCAGGGCTAGCTTGACCTCGCCCTCCTCGCGGGCGTCCGTGATCTTCGCGAGCGGCGCCGCCTCGCCCATCTCTTGAGCATTGGCGGCGTTCTGCTGCTTGGCCAACTCCTCGAGCTGCCGCTGGTCGGCACGGCCCACCGCGTTGCCCTCTGCCACCAGACCCTCGAACACTCCTGCATGACAGGCGACCGATCTCGCGCCCGTCCCCTGGATATTCCTCTCCTCCTCCGCTTTGGGCAGGGGCGACCTGGCGTCCTCTGCTGCTTCGACCCAATCCTTGACTAGGGCCCTGGCCTTCACCGCCACCTGCGTCCCCGACGACATCAGGAAGGTCTTCAGCTCGATGGCGTCTGACCGTCGCTGATGTAGCGCAAGGTTGAGGAGCAGCCGCAGCAAAGCTGGGAAGAACTTCTGCATCTGCTTCACGTCCATCAGCTCGTCGTCGAGTTCGATGAGATCCACGATCTTCGCATCCATGTTCTTCTGCTGGCTGGCTCATTATGCGTCAATGTGCCGAAGACGCAGACCCGCGCGCCCCCTTGCCACCGCGCCCCGCGCGCGCCGACACGCGGGCGGGCCCGGCGCCCTCGAATGCCGCTGGAAGCGCCCTGCAGCCACGGCGCGAGGAGTCGGCTGGGGTAGGCGAACTGCCGCCAAGTGCAGCTGCAGGTCGGGCAGGGAGGCGCACTCGATCGCGCGCTCCGCGTCTGGACAAACAAACTGCTACGGTTCAACCACCAGGAAGTTTAGCGTTGATTTATGAGCTATACACCGCCCATGCCAATACGATGCTGTGATGCGATGTATCGCTGTTCTCCAGCATGCAAATGTTGAGGCGCAAGAGGGGCACTGGTTGGCACCCGTGTATGAAATGAACATGTTAAGCTGCCCGTGCACACCTCCTCCGCCGCGCGTCTGACGTGCCCGTGGCGCATGTGCAATCCGAAACCTTCTACCGCACTCTAGTCCCATCCCGCTGAGAAGAGAGCGCGTGCGCCCCCACTCGATGCACCCCAGGCCCTCGCATTGCCTGAGGGGGGTCACCGTCGGGGCATCAGGCCAGAGCTCTGATCATAAGTTGCATGTTGAACTTCAGGAATGGGCACTCAGCTCGGGGGCCTGGAGGGCCCTCAAGAAGTGGCGTCCTACCTCGTCCAGAGACCCGGGCCCGTCATCCAATCTCCCAGGATAATGCAAGTCATTCTTGAACTGCAGAGCCCAGTGGTTAGTCTTGCCCTGAGGGGCCACAGCGGGAGCGCACGCAAGGGCCCAAGAGAATTGTTGTAGCACCACATTCTCAGGAAAAAAACAACCTTCCCAAAGAGAGCGGCTATCTCCTGGGCATGGCGCTGGGGTCAGCGGACGAGAGCTTGCTGGGGGGAACGACCTTGATCCTGTTCCACGCGGCTTCCGCGCAGATCGTAGAGGCCTCCCACCCCTCTTCCTCGCCCCCTCGTTAAGCCGGCGGTAGATCGCGATCCCCTGGCGCGGAGAACTCGCGTAGCGCGCGGCGACAGAGTCTAGCTTCTTAGTCTGGTCTGAAGTGAGCACCCTCGCCTCGAGCCCCGAGGCCGCGGCGCCGATCGCCCGGCCCTGGAAGACGAGGCTCTTCCGATCAAAGAATGAGCAGACCTTCCAGAACTTGCCCATCCCCCTCCACCCCAAGCGCATGGCCGAGCATCTGGCATTGATTTCCTCATCGCTCCACCCCGACGCATGAGCCCGAGCTCCGAGGAACGCCGAGGTCGCCTGAACTTCTCCAGACGCGGGGGCATGATGATAGCGAAGGGCGCGAGAAAAACGTTGAGAGCCTCGACCAACAAAGCAAGGGCTGACCGCTTTGCCCCACGACTCTGAGCCGGACCCACATGAGCAAGGGCCTCGTCCAGGTGCCGACCCGAGGCCCCGACCGTCACCGCAGCGCTGCATGCATCAGGAACAATGCGCACAAGTCAGATCATCGGCGTTCTTGCGCACCCCCAAGTCGCAGGTCTTCTGCGCGATGGGGCAGCCAGCAATTAGTTCGCGCACGTCTGAAGTCGGGAAAAAGGCCCGCCTCCACTCTTTCGCGGGACGTTCGAAAGCGAGCCTGAACTTCGTCGCCGCGTCGGAGTCGCCCATGTGGCATTCCGCTCCATTCAGAAAAGTGCCGTCGCCATCGCGCGCATTCACCGCGCAGGCTGTGCGCCTGTGCCTGGGGAACATGACCTGCGCGTCCACTCGGCGGTGCATCTGGTAGACGGTCTGGCCCAAATGCTCGTGGCTCACACAGGCGAACGCCTTCGTCACGTCATGCTTGGCGGCCATGCGGCCCGCGCTCGCAGCTCCAAGTCGCCACTGCAAGACGTTGCCGGCCGCCAGAGCGCCCGCTCGAGACCTTCCATTGACGCAGCCGTGGTCCTCGCGCGGAGGCCCTAGATCACCTCGAAGTTGTCGCACCCCAACCCAAGCCTTGCCAAAGCTACAGAGTCCATGCAACAATCGCGTGCCACGAGTCCTCGGCTCGTTGTCCTTTTCGCTCACCTGATACTTTTGGGAGAGATCCCACCGCGCGTTGAGTCGCTGATGCTGTCGCACGCCTGCCAACTGAGCCAGCAGATGCTCTTGCAATACAGGGCCGAGTGCCTGCTGGCGCTCCCCTCGCGGTCGACGCCGCGCACGGCCCGGCATAAGTCGACGACGCCCTTCAGTAGGCGTGGACCGTTGTGGAGACGCTCGGCGCCCATGCTCCCGCGAGACCTTCTCAATCCGCATTCCCAGGTGATTATTCACTCCTTCCCAGTGCTCCATGTCTGGATAGAATGGGCAGTCGTGCTCGGCGGCCGTCCGACTTCAAGTGCCCGCCCCCCCCCCCCCCCCTCCAGGAAGGGCAAGGTCCTCCGTCCACGTCTGGAGGTCGGGCTGGGAGGCCTGGCAAAACATCGATATTTCGCCTCCGTGGTCGCAGGCCGTTGCCAGACATCTCAAATCACACTCGCCATGCAACATCTTCGCGGTGTGTGCGAAGCGCTGTGGCGAGTTGATCGGTGAGATCCGATTCGCGCTCAAGTCGAAGCTGCCTGCGCGCTGCTTTGCATTGCCACGTGCGCCGTTGAAGGCATCGCGAGCTCTCCAGTTCTCCGCCCAGGCGATCACGCGCAACAGCGCGAGCGAGAAAGGCGGCCGCCCTCCCGCGAGCAAGGCGCACATGCCAGTCGGGCCGCTCCTTTCGACTCGTAGCATATCGAGCCTGCGCACATTTCTGACCATCCAAGAAGATTCAAGCGCATGTGATCGCATCAATGAAGCCGCCTCGGTGTAACCGTCCTCCGCTAGCTTAGCGGTCAACGCCCGCCTCGACCTCTGCTCTGAACAACTCTGCCTCCTGTTCGTTCTTCAGCACCCGACGGAGAATGAATAAATCAAATCTAGGGCCGGCCTGACGAAGCGCCGAGGACGCGAGTTGGTAGTCAAGCTCCGCGGTAATGATCATGGGATCCAATACCGCAGCGCTCGGCACCGCCGGCGCCCGTCGTGCGAGGTTGCAGGCAATCGCACCAACCACGGCGCAGAAACCGCCAGGTGATCTATGTAGCTCGCGCTCTTATGACAATGGTACGTAGGGCCGCACGGGTAGAAGCTCGTGACCACCGCCAAACGGCTATCCTCAAACCGCTCGCGGTAGTTAGTCCCTGCAGTGTGCTCCAGGCTGCGAGAGAAGGGCCCAATGCTCGAGCTCATCACCTCCTGCAGCAAGCCCTCGCGCAACTGGATGCCCATGCCGTCGTTCAAGTCCGTCGACGCGACGATCGTGCTCCGATTCGGCGCGCCGTCCGTGATACCCGTCAGCGTCTCCATAAGCCAACGCACCGTCCTCTCATATCAGGGTATGCCTCTGGCCTCCGTGCACTGTGGGGGAAAGTAGCTCACGACCACTGTGAAATCGAAGTAAAACGATGTTACTCGGACTGCGCCGAGACGACCATGCATTGAACTCTGTACTGGCCAGAAATAATGAAGATGTGATCTGCGGAAACGTCGTCGGTTCAGCCAAATCAGCACTCCGCAACTTTTGTTGGACAGACTTCCTCTTCCAGTGCCCCAGCCGAACATCTCGTGGTACGTGGGGTGATCATTCTTCCTCTTGGCCGTCATGCCAGAGAGAAGCACGTTGTCCGCGAACTTCACCTGCTGGGCGACGTCCAATCTCCTGTCGTAGTCTGAATGAAACGTGGGGTTCCATTGCACTATTTTCATCCGGCGAGCCACGCATCGCGGTGCCGAGAAAACGTAGATGGCTGGCGAGAGCGAACGTGCCCTCATGCCCCCAGTACCTCGGGCCAGGGCTTACTGAGGATGTTAACTGTGATAACGATGATGGTGATGGTGATGGTGATGAGTGGAAGCGAGGGGGGGACGGTGTGAGGTGATCCTGCGCGGATGTGCGCAGAGTAAACAAGAAACCCATTTAAGATGTGGGGAACTAGAGGCTGTCGATACACGAAAAGGGAAACAGCCGGGGCTGTAACAGACTGCTAGGGCCTGGAACGTACCCGAAACAACCTGTACACGATTGCTGGGGCCGGAGAAACCTGCGAGACACTCCTCGGGGCTGGAGCGAAAGCAGAGAGAGTGGCCCCAGCCACTCTTCATAGCTTCCCTCGGAGGCCCGCATGTTGGCACCAACGTCAAGACAGGGAGGTGTCTCGATAACGAGAATCTCTGAGATCCAGTGGCTCTGGAGAATGGCTCGGACGCCGCGGCCGTCTCAGAGCGTTCCGGAACGCTCTGACATCGTTCCAGCAAGTCCTAGCCCCGTCCGAATGTCCCCACTGGGGGAAGATGGTCTTCGATGCTGTGCCAGTGGCAGTTTCCCAGCGACCCAGGGAGCCCGAACACTACCACCATCACCGAGGTCTGGGTCGTCTTCCCCCGGTGGAGGCAGCCCGCGGATGTTGGTGTCGGTGCCAACTTCTTGGCCTCCGATTCCCTGGAGCAAGAAAGCAACACATGATCATAAAGTATAAGCTTTCGGAAGTCCGCTCGGATCCCTTGGATCGGCCCTGATCCCCTCCAATAGCACGCAGTCACGCTGGCACTCCCGCATAAAACGTTACCACCGCCGAGTCCCCAGCCCGACTGCGGCCGCCCGCCCTTTCTGCAAAAAGCCCAGCTCCAGGATCGACACGAAGCCGTTCGGGGCGCCATCACAACTGTGCTGCTGAACTGGACAGTAGTCACCCTCCTTCTGAATCACGCCCCACACCTGCGGCCGACTGGAGGAGGAGGAGGAGGAGGAGGAGGAGGAGGAGGAGGACAAGAAGGAGGAGGACGACCACGACGGCGACGAGGGGGGGAGGAGGACGATACCCACGACAACGAGCTCGAGGAGGGAGGGGAAGAATGAGGACAAGCGACGACGAAACGACGACGAAGAACAAACATTCGCTAATTACACGCAAGAGCCAGTTGCCCGACCCGTGCAACAGTGACCTCTGCTGCGCGGCTTGCCATCGTCGCATGCGGTGCAACAGCAGCAACCTGCGCGCCTGAGCTCGGACCCACCGCGCCACTAAGGAACCGCGCACCTGAGGTCACTCTGGTGAAAACTCACTCCCACGTATACGGCAGGTTCGTTCCGTGCCGACATCGGCATTGGTTCCTGACACGGCGGGGTTGTTCAATCTTGAACGATATGCCGGTTCCGAAACGTCAGCTCTTTCAACATCGACCGATTCTGGGTCGCTGGCGGTTTTCACCGTTTGATGACGGCAGCGGTGTCGCCATTGGTCGAGACGACGCGAACCTGCCATAGTCGGTGGCGCGCAAACATGGATTAGCGATCCATGGATTTGGCGCGCGGTCGCCAAATCCATGGATCAGGGGCAATGCTCTCCCAAAAATGCGGCCGGTACCGCCTCGTTCGGCGCCGGAAATCCGCGATTTCCTATGGAAGGTGGGTCCGTCGCGAGTCCACGCCCTCTTTGATCCATGTTCGCGATCGCCTGGCATAGCTGACAAAACTTCTGCCGCCCCTCCCGCTTCCCCGTTGGACGCCCGAAGTGGGTCAGGAAAAAGTGGGTACAATGCCCAACAACAAATATTGTCCGAACCAGCAGCGGCCGCTGTCGGGCAGGCGGCCTTCTCTCGAATGGACACAGGCCGCGGCGACGAGGACAGCGAGCTCTGCTCAAAATGAACAGGAAATGCTGTTGGGCATGGTACCCATTCTTTCCGTACCCATTTCGTTCGTGCCGATCCCCCTGGGACCCTGTCCTTCGAGGTCTCAGCGCCGGAGGCCAGCGCAGAGTCCTCGAAGGCCTGGGTGGGCCCAGCGGCTGGACCTTCTCCTCCTCATCCGCCTCCTCCTCCGCCGCGGATCGGAGCAAGGCTGGGCAAAGGATGTGGCTGGATGGACGTGCGATGTGGAAATCTGGAGTCTACGAGGTCCAGCACGATTCGAAATCGAACCATCACAATCAATCGCCAAACGCAAGCACGCGTTGCCGCGAGAGCATCCTCAAGGAAAGCACGAACCCCACTTCTCACAATCCAAAACAGCGAATGAGTCGCACGATAACTACATAACGAACTGTAGGAAAGCGCGGGCCGTTCTTTCCTGCACGTGATTTCGAATCGATCTGAACGTTAGTGAAGTAGCTTCTGGCTCGGATTTCTTCTGAAAGCCGCAAGCATGCCCACCGGCCAACCTTACCTACGGTGCCGAGCACGACTACACCCTTACGGAACACACCGTTTGCCCGTCCACGGTTGAAAACGAGGGAACGAACGAGCCCACAAGCCATACGCCACTTGGCGCGTGGGCTAAAGCGTGCGTCTAACTATGCTCGGCGCGGTATTAAGGACAAATCGTGGGCCGCAGGGCTAAGAATAAAGGGAAGGAAAAACGGAGGAGGAGGCGGAGGAAGGCAATTGCCATGCATGGTGCTGCATGTGGTTCCTCCTAGGGCGAGTGACCGGAAAGGGAAGAGGAACGAATAGAGGATGGAAAATGAGGAGGAAAGGAAATAGGACGGGAAGGGAAAGGAGGAAAGGAAAGGAGGAAGGGAAACAGGAAGGGAACGAGGAAGGGAGCACATACAAATGATGAGGAGGAAAGGAAAAAGGGAAAGGGAAGAGAAATGGAAAGGAGGAGGAAAGAAACGAAGGATGAAGGATGTAGGGCTGGCACACCTGGGCGCACAGGAGACTAGCGTGCACGCGGGCACGTGGCGACGGGTCTACAGCCCTGGCGCACTGCCTGGCCAGGGTTTCAGAAGCCTGCATGGATTGTGCCTGAAGCGAAGATGTTGCAACACATTGCAGAAGCCAATGCTGGCAGGGTTACGGCTCATAGGAAGAAGAAGAAGAATAACGAGAAACACATATTTTCAAGCAACTAACAATAAACACAGAACAACTCGCCAGCCCCACGCCAATGGGCGAGCACATATACGGGCGCAGCACCGCGCGACATGCGTAGCCTTCGGCTGGGCCAGGCAGGGCAAGACCCAACACTGCACCGCGTGGCGCGTGGATTCCCGCACCGACCACGACTCCTCTCAGGCCCTACCTCCGACCCCCTTCTTTCGCCTCCTCCTCTTCGTCATCGTCCTCCTCCCTCCCACCCACCCACCCCCGAAATATCCTCCCCCCCCTGGCCTAAAACTACCAGCGAAATACCCTCAACCCCCTGACGTGGGAAATATCCTCACACCCCTGCCGTAAAACTGCTAGCGATGTATCCTCAGCCCTGGCCTAAAAGTGCCAGCGAAATATCTTCACCGTCCTGGCTCAACACTACCAGCGAACTATCCTCACAGCCCTCAGCGAAATATGCTCAACGCCCCTGGCCTAAAGCTGCCATGCCAGCGAAATATCCTCACACCCCTCGCTTGAAACTGCCAGTGAAATATATCCTCACAAACCTCGCTTGAAACTGCCAGCGAAATATCCGCGACCACCTGACTTGAAACTGCCAACGAAATATCCCCAACCCTCTGACTTAAAACTGCCAGCGAACTATTATCTCCCCCTGGCCTAAAACTGCCAGCGAAATATCCCCAACCCTCTGACTTAGAACTGCCGGCGAAATATCCTCACATTACTAAAAATAAGACTGTCAACGAAATATACTCACCCCCAAACTTAGAACTGCCAATCAAATGTCCTCAACCCCGGGCCTTTAAACTTCCAGCGGAGCATCCTTTAAGCCCTGACATGACAACTGCCAACGAAATATCCTCAACCCCTGGCTTACAACTGCCACCGACATATCCTAAAACCCCTGAAATAAAACTGCCAGCGAAGTATCCTCACACTACTCGCTTGAAACTGCCAGCGAAATGTCCTCACCGCCCCTCGCTTAGAACTGCAAGCAAAATATCCTCACCCCCTGGCTTAAAACTGCCAGCGAAATATCCTCCCCCCTGGCCTAAAACTGCCAGCGAAATATCCTCAACCCCCCTGGCCCAAAACTGCCAGTCAAATATCCTCACAGTCTGGACTTAGAACTGCCAGCGAAAAATCCTCACCCCCCTGGCTTGAATTGCCAACGAAATATCCTCACCCCAGAAATTCGCTGGCCCAACGGGCCAAGGGCGTGCTAAAATCTCCGACGATGGTTAACAATATTCTTGTTCGCGCGAGCGGGGCCGCCCCTGGGGGACCCCGGACGAAAAAAAACCCGGCAAAGTCCTGGCAAGCCCAGGCAAAGTCCGCGCAAGTCCCGGCACGGTCCCGGCAAGGTTCCGGGCATGTCCCGGGCAGGTCCCCGCCAGGTCCCAGCAGGCTCCCAAGAGCGTTCCAGGAGCGCTTCAAGTGTCCTCCAAGAGAGCTCAACATGGCCCGAGACGGCCCAAGAGCGATCCAAGACGCCAAAGATGGCCCAAAGCGCCTGCAAGACGCCCCCAGAAGCCTCCAAGAGACCTCCCAAGAGGGCCCACAGAGGCAGAAATTAGTGATTTTGCTAAAGTTTTGAACGTTTTTGGCGTTCTCGCCTTGGGGGCTTACCAGCGCTACAAGACGGCCCACGAGGCTTCCAAGATCGCCCCAGCACAGCCCGAGAGGCCTCCAAGAGCGCCTAAAACGGCCCCAGAGGGCCCCAAGACAGCCCCAAAGGCCTCCAAGATAGCCGAAGAGGCTCCCAAGACGGCTCCAACGGGCCCAGACGGGGGACCCGAACGGACATTTTGAGCTCTACGCGCAAAGAGGTCCCATGGAGGCCCCTAAGCCCTAAGAAGCCCCCAAGAAAACCCCAAGAGGCCCCCGAGGTGCCCCACGATGCCCCCGAGAGGCCCCAAGAGACCCCAACGAGGCCCTCAAGAGGCCCCCCAAAGGCGCACTGCCGACGACCACTCGGCCAATCGACCGCAGTGTGCAATATGGGCCGGCGGAACGAGCGAAGCGATTGAATAAAACTGTCATCGAACGGCCCTGGTGATTCACTTGTCAGTTCAGTTCAGTCAGCCAATCACGCAATCAGACAGTCACTCAGTCTACTTCCAGCAAATCAAGGTACGGGCTGCGCACGCAACACATAACATAAGAACAATTATTTTGCTTCGAGCGATCCCCACCGAAACCTTCGGCGTTCGGTCCCAACGGTGCGCGCACCTGCTGGAAGTATGTGCGCAGTGCCCGGCGTTGCTGTCTTCGAAAGCGTTGGACAGTACTCCATGGAGTAACTCTCTAATATGTTATGCTCCATGAATTCTATGTATGTTATGGACGGGCCGGCGTGACGTCGTGACGCCTGGGCGACACCGTCGTGGTGTGGCTACGGTATACGTGATGTTGTGCGAATGTGTGTGTGTGTGTGGGAGGATTCTGCCCCGATGTAGAATGTGACGCTGTGTTCTCTCATGTCCTGATATCGGAAAGAGCGTGTTCTACCGCTGCTGGCGGAAAACCGGGGGGGGTCACTACCGGTTCGAACCCCTCCCCCCCGCCCCCCCTCCGGAAAACCGGGGGGGGTCACTACCGGTTCGAACCCCTCCCCCCCCCCCCAGCTCATCATGAAAAGGGGGGGGGTCACTACCGGTTCGAACCCCCCCCCTCCCTCGAAAACCGAGTGGGGGTGCGGACAGAGGTGGGGACGGTGTTGGTGGGACAGTGGTGAGGGGACAGCGGGACAGTGGTGGGGACAGTGGGACAGTGGGACAGTAGAGGGCCGGTAGTGGTGGGGACAGTGGTGGGGACAATGGTGGGAACAGGGGGGACAGTGGACAGTGGTGGGGACGGTGGTGGTGGGGACAGTGGTGTGGGCACAGTGGGAATGAGGTGGAAACAGTGGGACAGTGGAGGGTACAATGGTGGTGGGGACAGTGGTGAAGGCGGTGGCGAGGACGGCGGTGGGACAATGGGACAGAGGTACAGTGGGGACAGTGGTGGGGACAGTGGGGACAGTGGTGGGAACAGTGGGACAGCTCAGTGGGACAGCGGCGGAGTCAGTGGGACAGTGGGGACAGTGGGGATAGTCGGGCAGTGGTTGGGGCCGTGGAGACAGTGGGGAGAGTGGAACCGTGGTGGGAACAGTGGTGGGGACAGTGGGGACAGTGCGACAGTGGTGGGGGCACTGGTGGGGACACAGTGGGGACAGTGGTGGTGAGGACAGTGGTGCTGGGAACAACAGTGGAGGATGTGATGCGGACGGTGGTAGGGACCGGGAGTCGTTTGCTGGCGGTGAGTGGGGGGGGGGGGGAAAGGTTCGAACCGGCGGTAGTGATCCCCCTCCGGTTTTCGAGGGGGGGGGGGGGGTTCGAACCGGTAGTGCCCCCCCCCCGGTTTTCCGGATCCGGAGGGGGGGGGGGAGGGGTTCGAACCGGTAGTGACCCCCCCGGCTTTCGAGGGGGAGGGGGGGGGGGGGAGGGGTTAGGGGAGGAAGGGGGTTTTGCCGGGGGGAGGGGGGGGGGGAGGAGTTCCAGCAGGGGGGGGGGATTCTGCAGAGGGGGGGGGGGGGGGGGCGACCCCCGGGTTCCGGAGGAGAAGGTTGGCAATTTTCCACAGTAAAGCGGCGGTGGATCACGCTCTCTCTGATATCGACGGGCCGGCGTGACGTCGTGACGGCTGTCACGCTAGAGACATCGTCGTTTCGCTCATTGATGTGACTCTTGACTCCTGTGGCGACGCTGACCAAAATGTACGTACGGTGGATTATAATACGATATTCCTCTGCCCGTCCGTTATCTCATTCGTGGAAATATGCTGTCATGCACGCTTCTGCCTCAATATGCTTTCGTACATCACGTTATGCTATGCCCTTCGGCACCATGTTAGAACATGATACGATATCCCAACTTATGTTCCGTGATGGTGTTGCCAGCTCGGCTCAATATACTAACATATGATATGATCTGTTACTATGGTTTACTATGTCCTGTTCTGTCGTGGTACTCCTCTCCTCCCCTGCACTACTGCCGTTTCTGTATTAAAACGGTTCAACCGTGTTCCATGTAGTAAAGATCTTTCATGTCATGCTCTATCGTGTCCTCTCCTGTTGTCGACGGGCTGGCGTGACGTCGTGACGCCTGTGACCTTAGATGCGTCGTCTGTTGGGATGCCCCTCTTCACATATATGTTTATGTTCTGGTTGAACATGCTGTGATATGCTCAAATATGTCACCATATGGTTGGAGATGCTATGATGATCTGCGTTGCGGCACTGTGCTATTGCATGATATGCTGACATAGTATGTTACAATATGCTCTGTTCCGTGATGCTGTTGACGGCTCATGGTATGTTCTGCATGTTGACGGATCCGTGATGCTCTGGTCCGTATGCTCTGTTCTGTCATGTTCTGCTCTGGTAATTATTAAGTGATATGATGGTGTCCTCTATTTTGTCTTGACATGTATATGTTCTGTTCTGCCATGTTCTGTCATGCTCTCGCTCTGTCCTGTCATGTTCTGTTGTGTCGTATTGTGTTATGTTGTGTTTTTCGAGGGCGCGAGCGCGAGGCGGGATACCCAAGATTCTCGGGACAATTTGGGGTCTGGCGGCCGCGGAATGCCCTTCTGTCGTGTTTGTCGAGGGCGCGAGGCCGGATAACCGGGACACTCGGGACAACCTGGGGTCTGGCAGCCGCGGTATGCGAGGAATGTTCTGTCGTGTTTGTCGAAAGCGCGAGGCGGGATAACCGGGACTCTCGGGACAACCTGGGGTCTGGCGGCCGCGGTATGCGAGGTGTGTTCTGTCGTGTTTGTCGAAAGCGCGAGGCGGGATAACCGGGACTCTCGGGACAACCTGGGGTCTGGCGGCCGCGGTATGCAGGGTGTGTTCTGTTGTATTTGTCGCAGGCGCGGGGCGGGAGAACCGGGACTCTCGGGACAACTTGGGGTCTGGCGGCCGCGGTTTGCAGGATGGGAGTGGCCGGGAGGTCAATTCTTAAACCTAACGACCCAAACCTCTCCGGTGGGGAATGATAATTACAAAACGAGCGCCAATCATAAGAATAATGGTGAGCAGAAAATGCGTACAACCACGCTGCAGCATCGTCACAATGGTGCAAATTCGTCATGTTGTCGATGGGCATATTTGTGAGCAAAGAAAAAGCAACCACGGGGTACGCTCCCAAATTCTCACGCCGGCCCGCGTCCCCTCTCCGGACACTTGACGCTGCGAAAGAACCGTGAAAAAAAAACGTGCCAAACGACGTCACGGCCAAATCATGTGAAATCTTCTGGCATGCCGCATTTATCGATATGTGGAAATCCTGGGGTTCGAAGGCGGGCAGACAATCTTCATGACGATTTGCGTCACAACGCCCAAGTAGGTCACCGCCCCTCCGCTTGCAGGCGCGGGAGAACGCCTTGTCCAGCTGGAGCGTCACATCCTCCCGCAGGCGGAACAATGCATGGAGCGCGCCCGCAACGCGAAAATCTGGAACGCTGACGTGTTACTCAGGAACGCAAGCAAGGCCAGCCCGACATAGCCAGCTCGACAGGGCCAGCGGCATCTGAGACCATATTATGTCTCGCGCCTGCCCTGGATGCTCTAAGTAACAGTGGTATCAGAAGGCAGACGAGTACGACGAGGAAGTCTAAAATTGCGGGGTATGGAACCTGTACGAAAGAAAACATGGCGGCAATACGAAGTACATTGCGGGGCTTCTACTTTTCCTACTGCGAATAGATATGCGTCAACGCTGAAGGCCGAACAACGCCGACCTCGCCTCTTTGAACCATATTGCGGGCGATCGAACAGCTCAGGCGGAGAGGAAGTACCAAAAGAAAAAGGGAACCATAACTGTTCAACGCCAAGCACATTCCAAACCCGGCAAGCAGATGCCGCCGCTGTCAAGCCTGACGGGCGGGCGAACGGGGGGCGAGCTGATCCACTTCATTGATGGGCTCACCAGCGCGTTTGCGATCGGCGCTGGAGGCGCTCGCGCGCGTGAGAGATGATGGCGCGAATTCGAATGCGCCGCGCTGCGTGGTGCGGGGCCGCAAGCACGACATGTGAAAGCCTGTCCTGGGACATAAGCAAAAATCATGGACCCAGAGTCATGGGAGTGGCGCGGTGGAGGCGTAGTTCCCAGACCTGGCACGTGGGAGAGAAGGTGATGGATCGAGATAGACCTTATGGGATGTGCTCACTATTTTGGCAAGGTTACCTCGCGATCCGCGCTGCGCGCTCCGATCGCGATCACCGTGGGCGACCTCCTCTCTGGGCGTGCCAGGCTCGGCGCAACGCCCCTGGGCGAGGGCGGCCGCCGCGGCTCGTCGGCACTTGTCGCGCAGAGGTTCGCGACCGCGCGCCGGCGCTTGACCATCCCCCCGGCGCTGCGGATCTTCTTCTTCTCCTTGGGAAAAGTCGGCGGCGCCGTCTGGCGCGGCTCGCTCGCGCCCATGCTCTCGCCCTCGCCCGCGACGGCTACCGCCGCGGCGCGTTCTCGGAGGCGCGATGGCCCCCGCCCGAAGCCAAAACGGGCGCGGAGTCCACGGGCGAGACAGCGTCGGCCTCCAGCTCGAAACGCGAGCCGCGCTGGCCCCGTCGCACACTGCCTCGCCAGATAGCGACTGAGGCCGACCGCGGGCGAGCTGCGGCGACGAGGCACGCGCTCGCGCGAAGGCGAAGGAGGCACGCTGCGCGCAGTGACAGCCCCGCCGGCCGCGCACGACCAAGCGGACGGCTCTCGGACGACGGGGCGTCGAGCGATGCGCCATCAAGCTCGGCCAGCGGATCCTGGCCGAATCTGGGCCAGGACCCCGCTTTATCGGCATCCAGCAACGCCTGCACTCGTCTCGCTGCTGGGGGGCCCACGAACCCAAAAGGCATTGGAGCTCCGTCGGGAACATCGCGAACGCGATGCCCAACAAGATGTTCGCAAGCGTAGGTAGGCCTCGGATCATTAGCCCAGCCGTGGACTCTCCGCGCTTCGGATGAAAATCCTGCGCGGAGCTCGGGATCCATCGCGCTGACACTGAACGGGGTGCGAAGCGCGACCTGTTCTGGCAACGGATCCGCAAGGTGCCACTTGCGCGCGAAGTTCATACTCTCCCCGTCGGGCTCGGTGAACGGCCGAGCGTCCTCTGAGAGCACCGTGGCCGGCACTCCTGGAGGAGGTGGTGCGCTTGGCGGGGTCGGCGTCGTCGCGGGCGCCTTACTAGTAGACAATAGACACCAACCGCGAATGAGACGCGGCAGCCGGGCAGCGCCTGCGCGGAGATGGCGCAGGCGACCGGAGACGGGGAAGTCTTGGGCATGAGCGTAGCCTTGTGAAGCAGGCGACGCAAGCTCCGCGCCCCCTGTCCCGTTGGACTGCTGCGCCGGACGCCCCGCGTCGCAAGCTCGGGCCCTGCGCGGCGGCGGCGTCATCGCAAGCGCGCCGGAAAAACGGATCGTCGCCCACGGCCCTGGGGCCGTCGACTCTTGCCCGGGTGCCCAGCGGGGGCGTCGGAGACCGAGCCCGCGGCGCGACTCGGCCTGCAGTCGACGCGAGCGCCGTGTCTTCTGGCGACGCCATGTCTTCCGCAGAAGACAAGGAAGACGAGGGCGCGGGGCGCGAGCGGCGAGGCGGCGTGCCCGGGACTCCGGCAGCTCTTTCTGAGGCACGGCGACACGCGCGCGCCGAGAGCCCGCGCCTGGGCCCGGGGGCGCGCGAGCTACAGCCAGCAGCTCAGCGCGCTGCGGCCGGACGGCGCTCAGCTCAGCGCAGCTAAACCTGCCAATGAAAAGCGGCAATTGCATCGCGAATGCTGACCCCGGATCCGCCCTGCCAGTTCTGCGCCCGCCACGTCCGCGCACGCGCTCGCCTGCGTTCATGGCGCAGCGACACCTCGCCACTGCAGCGTGCACTCCCGACAGCATGTTCCCCCGAACTGACGCGCTAGGGCGCCCCCCAATCATCGCACGCCATGTGCCAGACCATCCGAAAAGATTGGGGCGGGCAAGGACCAATCATCCCGAAGAGGGCGGAGCGCCCGCTGCCCTTATGCGCGTGATAATGTACGTTAGTTGTCGGTGGTCGGCTGGCGCTCGTGCCCCGACGGCGCCGCGGGCATGCTGGCCGACGCGAGGTTGTCCGCGCGCGGCGCATGCGACCGCTGACGAAACCCGCCGGACACGCTATGATCAGCAAATCAAAATTCACTGTCCTTGGTTAGTCCGTCCGCGACCACGTCGCGCGCATCTTCCCGGGCGAGGGCCCACAGATGAGGCGAGATCAGAAGGCCGCGGAGCCAAGTCACGCGCGGCAGCAGTGAGTGTTCGGCCAGAGGCTTACGCATCGTAGCTGCGACGGCTGTGACCACTCCCATCGAGTAAGGGCAGAGCTCGATTTGCAGCGCGTGCGGCCGTCGACTATCACGATGGCGGCGCGCCGCTGCAGGGTCACGAGGCCCTGTGATTAAAGTGATTCCTGGGGAGGGGTGGCTAGAGCAAGGGCGCATCAGCCGACTTGCGAAGGTACCTCGTGCAACTGCTTCGAGCGCCCCGCACTGCCAGTCCAATGAGCGAAGCGAGTGCATGCCAAAGAAACCTCGGAGAGCCCCGCGTCTGCGGCGCCGATGCGCAAAAGTGGCTCTTCGCAAGGCTCGCCCTGAGTCGGCGCCCTCCTTCGATTCCTGTCGGAATGCCGCGTCGCTGTGTATTTCGAGCTTGCGTGCGCAACGCATGGGCGGATAGCGGATGCGTAATGGCATGGCCTGTGCACATCTCGCGAACATGTTGAGCTTCCGTATGTGGCCGCGCGTTGGCGCCGCTGCGGGGCGTGGAAGAGCGACTGCTTACCCGCGCAGATCGATCCGGGCGATGGGAACGACGGCCAGGGCCACGAGCGGACTTAAGCAAATTTTGGCCAGGCTCTCCGAAAGGAGATCGGATTCGAATGTTCTCGAAAGCTCGGCACCCCCTTATTGGCTTCAGCGCCTGACTGTGCTCAATCTGACCCAGCTCGCATCCGCTGTCAGGCGCGGGTGAATAACGCGCACAGCAGCACGTGAAAGTTCCTTCGCTTACATCCAGGACACCTTTCCCGAAGGCATCCTCCATACATTGACGTAACTTGGCTCTCGCCCGAAAATCCCGTGGCCCTGATGTCATCAACGTGCTTGGTGACCAATAGGACGAATTCATCGTCCTTGTGTTTGGCACATGTGAATGGTGATCTTGATGCGCACGCTGCACCGGGAGCATGGTTGCTCGACGCTGAGAGATTCAAGTGCTGCGTCAAAATCGTGGCGCCCCTATACTTCGTGCAGGACTTCGACGACATCGGGGGGGGGGGCTCAAACTAACCTCAGATCGGCGTCGGCGCCCTTGAAGCCTCAGAGGGCCAGCCTCATGCGGATGCTTTGGACCTCTTGAAATTGGCATGATTACTTCGCGTCCATGTCCGCTTGCCTGCCCACCTGCATCCACGGATGTTGCGCGCTCCTCGGATCTACCCGCGCGCGCAGTTCATCGAGCACAGCGGCAGCCGCGGCTGCGGCATGCTCTCGGGACTCTTCGGGGGCGAACAACTGAGACTTACGTTGGGCCTCTGCCTTCGTGGATCCTGCCACGTAGACCTGGGGGGCGCGCAGGGGCCGCCGGGAACAGGATGATCCAGCATGTCTTTGTGCATCTCGTCCGAAGCCAACATGTCCACGTAGGCGTTCCCGGCGTCATCGGTGTCGATGGCCTCTGGGGTCTCTAAAGGCGCAGCGCCGACTGCGAAGTGCTGATGTTGCTGACGCACCCCAATGGGCAGGATTTGTGGTAATGGACGTGTGGGAGCAGGTTGGGTCTCCGCATCCTTCTTGACTGCCTATTGGTTGCGCGTTGCGGTGGTCCACCGCGCGGGGTCGATGGGTAGCGATCGCTCAAGAAAGAGTCTTCGCGGGACCCTTCCTCGATGTTGAAGGGCCCCCCTTCGTCGTGCGAGGAGTCGCCCAGGCGCGTGCCTGCCCCAAAAGGATCGGAACCAACCTCCCGAAGCGTCTGCCACCAGGAGCTCATCTTCCACAAGGTCTCCAAAGCAGCGCCCCGCTACCTCTCTAAGTATGACTAAGGGATATCACAGGTTGCCGCGGTCCAGGCAGAGAAGCTCGACCAGGCATAATCTACCAGCCTCAAAGATCCACCAATAATTCACTTCGACGGCCCGGTCACTAGCATGCCAGGAGTGAACTGTCCCAACTGTCTTCGGCCACGACAAACTCGAGGCCACGGCCGACTTGGATGACAGCGAAGCTGATGATAATTGTAAATGTCTCTAGCTAAGTACTTGGAGCTCAAGGCCACAGAGCATTTCTTAGTGGTGACGGCTGTGACCGCGCGGGCGTCGGCAAGGCCAGAACGCTGGAAAACCTGAGCTTAGATGCTCCGGACATGTGGTCATACATGCACCCATGCCTGACCGTGGGGCGTAGCATGTTGGCCCGCAACTCCGCGCGCCAATCGACCGATGCCCATGAACTGCCGTGCGTCTCCGAGGCGGCACCCCTGTTCAGTGCCTCGGTAAGGGATGGTCACGGCGCCTGATTTGGCACTCAACTTGACGACTGAGGCTGGACCACTCCGCGCGCTCGCACCTTTGGTGGATGGAGCTTGGTAGAAGTCGACCAACTCACCTGGCTTGTAGTCCAATGTCTGCCCTGCGACTGCGGCGTTGGTCATGGAGGCTCGGTTGATGCGGGAGGCGGCAGAGGCTTCTACAACTCGTTGCAGCGCGAGCTCTCTTAGCCAGCGAGTTACGGGCCGCGCCTGCTGCGTCACTCGGGAGTGCCAACATGTCCGGCAGAGACCGCGGCTGCCCCCCGGATATGGCGTCGCACGGTGTTGCGCCTGAACTGCCTGCAAACGCTTCCAGACAGTGCGTCGTTCATGCTGAATCCTAGCCCTCCATGCCGAAATCCTTCTTCCATGCGATGCACTGCGCGTCGTAGAATTGCGCCGCGTCGTTCGATCACGCGGGCGCGCTGGCCTGGGGCTCGCACTCGGACCACGATGCCGCGTCGATCGAAGATTGGCTTAGCTATTGCACCGAAGGTAGCGAGATCGCCATTCACGATCAATGTCTTGACTGGTCCGAAAACTGAAACCAAACATGATATAATGGCAGAGCACAAGCTCTCTGAGGACTGGTGTCCAGCGTCACTGGAGTCACCTTCGAGAGGCTCTGCTGCACGCCATTGGTCAGCTCGATCGATCATGTGCCAGATCGGGCATTGGCGGTAAAAGACGATATCCCCTTCTACTTTTACCGGGAACCATGATCAGCTCGACCGAGGGCATGATTCGTGACGCGTTGCGGGCCCAGGCCCTGCACGTGCGGCACGCTACCACGCCGGCGGTCGCTTGGACGACTGTAGTCGGGCACCAGGCTGCTGCAAGCCAGAGTGAGAGGGCAGAACGGTCATTCGTTGTCCCTGGGTGCGTGGTTCTGGTGGGGGTCCGTGGTGAAAATTATGCATGTTGCGTCGCTGTTGTTGTTTTTGTTGTTGTTTGTTGTCGTCGCCCCCCCTGCGACCCACCCCGCAACCCGCCCTCGACGCACCCCGCGACCCACCCCGCGACCCGCCCTGCGACCCAGCCCGCGACCCACCCGCAACCCACCCGCGACCCACCCCGTCGCCGTGGCCCGCCCGCGACCCACTCACATTGCATGAACAAAAAAACGGCGCCTGCGGCGGGCATCCTCAGAGCCTCGCAGACTGACGACGTCAACGCCGCCCCCTCACTGGCACTCGCAACTGCGGGGTGCTACACATACCTTTCCCATGTGAATCCCTGTAGCATGCCAACACGAGCGTGCAGTTTACGCATCTCGCGGCGCACTTGCGGTGCATGCCGAGATCGCAGCACGCGCAAGCTCTGAGTGACGTCGAAACTGGTCCAATCTTCTGGCGCGCGACGCGTCGCAGCGTCCACGACTCGACGCTCGGTGAGAAACTCAGGGAAGTCGGTGCGCTGACGGGTCAGGCGGTCGCGGTGGTTCGTCGCCATTAGAGATTCGTCGCGGACTGGAGCTGGCGGCACCAGGTCGCCGATGGGGCCTCGGTCCGTGGGCGGCACGTCGGCGCCAAGACTCACCCGTGATCCGGGGATTCCTGCCGCGAGATCTCGAGTCTGCTGCGCTCGGGCCTCGCGGGGGGAAGTTCCGCGTTAGCCGGCGCGGCGCTCTTGGGTCATCCTGCGTGGTTTGCCAAACCAGTTCAAACCAGCGGCATTGGCCTGGCCGCCTGGCGCGGTAAGGGGAAGGTGCTTCGACCCCTGGAGACATGGCGCACTTCCCTGGGACCCCGATGCGACGTGGACCCAGATGGCTGCGATTGCTGCGGCAACCGGGACAGTGTGGGCACCGCCTAGCGTTTGGTGCGTTGGCCGCATGCCTGGCAGCTGGCGCGACGGCAACCGCCCGCGTGCCCGCGGTGCGCTTGGGAGCCCCAGTCGCCTTCGGTCGGGCACGGGGCGTGCCTGCGGGTGTAGGCGCGGCCGCTGGCGCTGGTGATGGTGCTGGCGCAGGCGGTGCGTCGACTTCTTCCATGCGCTCAGGTTCCGCGAGGGCCTCTGGGCTGATGCGGGCCTCTGTAGCCGGACAAAGCTCTGCCGTCTGCGAAGGGGAGCTTACCGCGCGCTCAGCTGAGCGCCATGGCCAGACTTGGAGCGTCTTGGCACGTTGGCTGTAGACCCCGAGGACATCGCGGTCGCGGCGACCGCTACACCTCAGGTTCCTGGCGGGTGCTAACAGGCGTGGTGAGTTGGCGATAACTACAAGCGGTTTCTAAGCTGGGGGGCCGCGTGGCCCCTCGGCTCCCAGACGACGCCGGTCGAATGCGACAGTGTCCACATGGGGGCGCGTAGCCGCTTGTTCCCGAGGCGGTACCGCGCTGAGCCACGCAGCGCTCGGTTATTCGACGCAGAAGTATTGTCTGTGGTGCGCCTGCACCAACGCAACTTGCCCGCGGGAGAAGATGCGCGGCGCAACCTCTGTGCAGCGCCCCTCACGTATCATGACTGGCACGATCGTAAAAGACCGCGAGGCGGCCGAGCACTGCGGCAAGATAGCGCCATTACCAAATAGTAAACTGTTTAACTTGAGGTGCTGTAGGACGTGCTGTTGGGATTTCTTGTCGCCCAAATGAGCGCCAATGTCGACGTTGTCTCCTGAATCGAGTCGTCGTCGCACGGCGACCTGTGGAGCGTGGGCTTCACCGCCGCGCAGCTCGCACAGGCCCGTGCCGGGCCCGAAAGCGCGGATCGTTGACGGGGCATGCGCGGCGTCTGCGGCCTGGAAGGTGGGCGATGGGAACGCGGCACAATTAACAACTATGGCCCCTTCTGCAGATGGTTCCGCGGGATGCTCACCGACTGGGAGCTCGCTGGCGCCCGCAGTGGTTGCGTCGTGGGAAATTCGTTAGAACTGGTCCTCCGTGCCAACGCCTGAGAGGTCGTCTCCGATGTCGTCGAACACATATGTTGCCTTCTTGGGGCGTCTGACTGGCACACGGTTTTGCTTCTCGCGTGCCTGCGCGCGTTCCGCCTCCTCGGTGGGGGAGGCAGACGACGGGGGCGCTGGGTTGATAAGAATAAGGTTTCTACCTGTCCATTCAAGTGGCAAGACCTCGTACGCAGTGGATCGATGTCACCACCCCGAGGTGTTGACGACGAGACTGCCTGGCTCGTGCTGAGGGTTGACGTAAGATATGTTCTCATCTGCCAGTGAGGGGAACAACGACTGGCATCGTGTCGCGGTGAGCCGACTGAGGACGAGGATCCAATCGTCTTCTGCGGCTGCAAGGTTGACCGCTTCGTCTAGATCAACAAATGCAGCTGCACGTGTTTTCCATAATTCATGTCGTCATATGTCCACGTCGCATTATTAAAATCATATATTCTTGACAATACATCCAAATTTCTGGCGTCCAAGTAGAATCGGGATTGTCAGGCTGACGAGCAGCCGGGGGCGGGATTGCGCTGGGTGCCCGACGATGCTACCGAAGCCTCCTCGCCAAACAAAGTAGCGGGCGCGTTCGCGACAACGCTCTTTGGCTCTGCCCGAGCAGAAGACCCTGCTCGGACCAAACCAGAGTGCATGACCAATCGCGCGGGGGACTTGCAGCACCACTGCTGTTTCGATCAGCTCCGCATGGGAGATCACTCAGGACATCTCAGTGACCGGCGGGCGCTCCGTCGCAGAGTGCCAGGGCGCTCGGTCTACCAAGTGTTCGGACATGTGCACAACAGGCTGGTCCCCTGTTCTATCGTTGAGACGATGCGGGGGGCCGTTGTGGCAGGTGACTTGCTGTTGGCTCTTGCGCGAACCCGAATGCCCAATACTTGGTAGTTTCATACCAACTGCTGGGTTCGCGACCACTTATGTTACCATTCAACTTGTTTGCTTTGCCAAATCCATTGCAGCAGAGGGGAACGTCGTCTCTTAGGCGCGTCAGTAGTAATCATGCAGGAGCTCTCTGAAGCGAACGCACTTGTTTCCTTTGCGAAAGCGGCTCGCCGGCATCATGATCCAAACCAATTGATATTCGCGTCGGGCGACCACGCTGAGGCGAACGGAAGAGTTGGGAGAAATGACGCGGGTAGGATGGAGCGCTCGCATCTGCCATCCCGGCTGCTCCTTGCTCAAGAACTCTGGCGCATGTATGCGCGAACTCTATTACTAGGGCGCAATTGGGGCGCGACGTTGGTTCCCCGGCCAGGAGGGGCAGGGTGCCCCGCGTGGGGGTCGCAAATCATTGCGAGCCGAGTCTCGACCGCTGCTCAGCATTCTGGTTGGGAGGGGCGTCCGGCGTCGCGCCCTCCGTCTCCGTCTCCGTCTCGACGGCGCGGGTGCGCAGCTGGGCGCTGCAGTCGGGCGCGCCGCCCGCGGCTTGCGCGGCCCCCTCGAAGTCGTCGATGACCGTCGCGAGGTGCCCGCTCTGGGCCTTCTGCAGCGGGGCGCGGGCATTCCCTTCAAGCCTGTGGATCTGGGTGTCGCCGCCGCATGGAAAAATCAACTCGCGGTGGCCCGTGCCCAGAATCGCGCGCATGGCCCCATGCTGCGCGGCGCGGCCCGAGCAAGCCGGGCGCGACGCCACCCGATCCTCTGGCGACGGGCGCTGCGAAGCTGCAGATGGTAGCTGCGCCCTGTTCATCCTCGACGGCAAGAGGGCGCGCTCTCGGGCCCCGTTGCCACAACCTGAGATGCGTCAAGGCTCGCCCGAAAGCTGCCGCGGCCGGCGCCCTGCCTCGACGGCGGGGCGGCGCAGCAAGCGCGCAGGCTTCTCGCCCGCGAAGTTGGCCCGCGCACCTGGGCCCGCGATGGCGCTGAGATCGCCCGAAGGGGGTCGCGCGCAACTGCGATGCATCTGAGCGGCATGCTCGCGCGCAGGGCCGCCGCCTGGCCACCGGGGAAACGCGTCGGCATCGCCGCCCCGCGGCGGCCCCTCAGGCGACGGCTGCCCTCAGGAAGATGCAGGGGTGCTGACGGCGCCCTCGCCGATCGGCGCGTCTCGCGGCGCGATCGGGGCCCCGCTAGGGGGCGCATTCTCATCCAGCGATTCACTGGGCGCCGTTGCAACCTGGATGTGCGCGACCTCGCGCACTGCCAGATGTTGTCTACATTGCGTGTTGGGTAGCACGAAAATGGTGCTCGCGTCTTTGTCGCCAGCGGCGGCCCCAGAGCCGGCGCAGCTCCGATTGCATCGGCGTCGACTTGAACTCCAGCGAGTCCTGACTCGCCGCGAATATCCGACGTTAGTGGCGGCGGCGCGACGGTCGGGGACCCCGTCGCGGCCGCGTCGGTTATCTGTCGGGCGCGCCGACGGCAGCAAGCGAGCCGCTGCCCCGCCCGAGCGTCGCGGTCGGCCGCCAATCTGGCGATGGGCGACTAACGGATGGAGATCTCAGGAGCCAGGTCGCGCGAGGCGCGGGCCGCGCTGGCCGCGGTCGGCGCCTCAAATTGGCGCCCGTGCCCGCGGCGATGCCTGCGCGGCAGGGCAGCTTGCGCGAGCTGGCCCTGTCGCAGACGCAAAGGCCGAAACCGCGCGCGCGAGGAAAGGCGGCGCGCTGGACATCGGGCGCCGCGAGTAGACCGATCGGAATGTCGCACCTGCGCTGCGCCGTCGATCGATAAGGTACCTCGCGGGGGCCCCGTGAAGCCGCAGTCCTCCGCAGCGCGCTGCTGGAAAGACGAGCTCCGTCGGCAGCTGCCGCCGGCTCCGCGGCGGCGGCCGCCGCGCCATGAAACGGCGGCATCGCTAGAAGATGGGGCGGTCCCGATGTTGGCGTTGCCATGTTGTGCATTTGCGGTGGCACTGGGGCATCTGGCGCATCGGTGCGCGCGCAGCTCTGGGCCGCGGTGAGCTAGAGTGCTGACGGCGAACCGTGGACTGATCCAAGCATCTGCCAGAGACCATCGGCGAAAGGCTGCACTGGCGTGGCGCTGTGGCCAGGCTGCGGCTGAGGTGGGCCCTCAGCGACCATGGCGGCGCTCCCCGAGCCAGGCAAGAAGGCTGGGTCCCAGGGTGCCGTCTATGGGTCGGGAGTCTGCGCGGCCTCCGATCTGGCCGCCGCTGCCGCTGCCCTGCAGCGATGACGCGGCGCGTCGCGAGCACTCGGAGCGAGTGGCACTCGCTTCCACAGATGCCACGCGTCATGGCGGCCCCGCCGTAGCCTTGTGGATTGCGGCCTTTGCCTTCTCATTTTTTGCCTGACGAGCGATCGCCGCTATCTTGTTTTTCTCCAGCGACGAACCCCTGATCTGCTTGGATATTTGAAAGCTCCGCGACTGGTGCGTCCTTCTGGGGAACCTTGCCTTTGCCTGTGTCTTTTCTAGAGATGGCGCTGCGTTCTCCATGACGAAGCGACGCGCCTTGCAAGTTGGGCGTTGCATGCGTCTACGCCGCTGTCGTTCAGCAGTCTTCCCTTGCCACATCTGCAGAGAATCCATCTGGGCAGGGCACAGATCTTGGAGCTCGGGTGCTTGGTAGTTGCCCTCTCTGCCTGGGCCCGAGCTGGTGTCGGAGGAGGTCATCTTGCCGTAGTCGGCCCCGCGTGCGGGCGCCCGCGCGGCGGCGGGGCGCGTGGCCCGCAGCGGCGCGGCGCGCCGCGACGGGCCGGTAGCGCGCGTCGAGGTATCTCCTGTTCCAGGGAGCTCGACAGGGGCCATGCCCACGACTGCCCCGGAGGATGGCGGCGCACGCAGGGCGCTGGCGACATTGTTTGGTGCGAGCTGCACGATGTGGCCCTACGCGCCTATGCATAATCCGCGGCTGGGTATCGGTTGCCGCGTGGCTGGAACAGCGCGATGAGCTGGATAATGGGTTGGCTGCGACACCGACCGCCCGGATGAGCAGCAAGCTGCAGACTTCCCACGACATCGCAGCTCCACCGTCGTGCGCAATTCGGAATCGCAGCGCGAGAAATCGCGACAGCAGCGTCGGTGGAGGCGCGATTCCTCGCCAAGTTGGCCGAACTGTGTGGCGACGTTCGCGGCGAGGCAGGTCACGGCGTCCTCTGGTTGGCCGTTGTCCACGCCTCCCTCCGTAATCTCCGCGAAGCTCATGGTGGGCGTGAGCTCGCGAGCCGCCGCACCGAGGTTGAGGATGAAAGCAGCGCGTTGCTGAGCGCTGTTCATGTCGGTGGATAGCACGCCCCAAGCAATCAAAATCCTGCACCGAACGGCGGAAGGGATACGCGGACTCGAGCAGTGAACATGAGTGCGGCTGACGGGATGCCAGGACAAGACGGCCACGAAAGACGCGAAGATGCTGCCCAAGAGCGTCCATGTGGATATCTTTCTCGATCGAGCCTCACCACGACGAAGGCTTCGCAAACGCCTTGAAACCTGGGCCTGCGCAGGGGCGACCGCCATGTCGAAGCGCGTGGCAGCCAAGACGATGCCGCGGTCAACCTTGATCGAAGCCGAAGTCGGCGAAGTCGGCGAACATTCTACATTGACTTGAAGTGTTCCACCCGGGTGGTGCGATGCGCTCATCAAAACTGCCAGCAAACACCATTGCACACGTTCCGAATCACGGCACTCGTCCAGGAAGGAGACTCGCAGTCATGACCGACGCGAAACTGCGGCCAATGCCTGGGGGGTTGCGATAGGTTGGAAAACGTCGTGGCGCCCCTGTGCGCGATTCGCCCATCATCGGGGTTCCGCTTTCATCTGTTGCCTTCGCAGGTCGGACGAGGTGTCCGAGGCGAATTGCTGGTTTGATTGCAAAACAAATATACCCACACAATATTCAAGGACAGGAGGGTGGTACCGATCCGGACATGAAAGCACATGCGAATGTGCGTCCACACCGCACTCTTCGCACGTTCCGTGGATCGCGAGCTGCGATCGTTCCCAGCTCTGCTACCAACTAGACTTACAAAAGGTGGTTGGCAACTGCACGAGAGGAAGCATGGCGGCCATCAGATGTAGATTGCGGGGCTTGCACTCTTCATACAGGTAGTAGATATGCGTCGACGCTCGGGCCAAGCAACGGCGACATTTCCTCTTTGAGTGAAGAGAATCGGACGACGACAACTGAGAGGACGATACGGATGACGAGGAGGATGCCACTCTAACGGAAGCCGGCGGCGAGCAGACAGGACTTCCAAAGCGAGAAGCGCGGCCCCATCAGCGACTGCTCCTCTGCATCCTTGAAAAATTGTTCCCATGCTCTGTGCTGGGGCGCACAAAGGCCAAAATCTCGAAGCGGATCCCGCAGTGGCGACGAAGGCCTCCCCGCGACGACAATTAGACCGCAGAACGCCCCAAACATCGAAACATCGTCAAACCCTGAAGACAACAGGGAGAGGTTTCCCAGAAGGCTCCGACCACACAAAAACCAGGCGCCCACCGCCTTCCAAGGAGACCGCCGCCTTCGCATTGGCTGCCTGGCCCGAGTACGAAAAGCATCCTCAACATGCAGCTGCATCGGGCATGTCACTCGGCTGCGACCAAGCTCTGAGCCCTACAGCACGGTTTCGAAATTGGGTGGACATGTGCGATTGGTCTCCTCCGAAATGAAGGCGCGGAGGGTCAATAGGGCAAGAAGGCATGGGGAACACTGTTACCAAGTCGGCGCCCAATCACGCATAGGGGAACAACCAACTGCGTACACATAAACAACTGTTTCCTCGAGCACTGAAGCGCACTACCCAAAGACGGCTTGCCCCCACGTCAGGTCCTTGCGGCCCAGGATGGACCAGGCCAGCCCAGTACACATCTTCTCCACCAGCGCCGCGTACTGAGGATCTGGGCCTGGGAATTAAACCCCCTATCATCCATTGTTGTCGTCACTGCCACTGCTGTCGTCGTCCTGTTCATCCTCACATTGGTCCTGCTCCTCACGATCATCACCATCATCATGTACCATCCCTTCCCTCTCTGCGCTCTACCACTCATGTTCCTCCTCCGCTCTCCAGTCCCGCTCCGATTACCCTCCGTCGCCTCCTCCGCCTCATCGTCCTCCTTCTCGTCGACGTCGTCGTCCAGATCCATCCGTTTCAAATGGCTGCGGGGGCACAAGTGGCCCTCATGTCGGAAACAAAAGCTCGCAAGACATCCAGGATAATATTTTTGGCAAAAATCAAATCCAACGTTGCTAACTAAACCTTCGAAGTTCGGAAACTTAGGATAACATTTTGCGGCGAAGATGTTCCGAGAACCAGGAGCGACTCAGGGGTGATGACTAGATCCAGGGGGGGACAGGGGTGGACCGGCTCAGGGGGGGAAACATCATACATCATACATCGCCAGTAGATCCCAGTAGCGAAACCGCACGTTCCTGCGCGGGATGGACTATCGGGCCCCTATCGGCGACCCATGGGCGATTGGGAGCCGGTGCATGCCCCCTCTGAGCCTCTCCCCCCAAGCGCTGCCCCTGACACACAGCCTCCAAGCCTGGGCCAGCCAAGAGGTGGTAGGAGGGGATTGGACGGACTCCGTCGGCAGCGCCGACCCGTGCCTCCCGGAGCCCCCCGATGCGGGCCGCGGCCGCGCCCGAGGCCCCAGCGGCTGATCTTCACCCGGCGCCCACTCCTGCGGCGGGTGCGAGCGGCGCGAGCGAGCGGTAGGTGGTAGGGCGATGGGATCCAAACATATCCACTGCCCCTGGGCCAGGCCGGTGCCATTCCTGGGCCCAGGATGAACCTGGCCAATGGCATGAGACATGCATAGCTCATTTCGCCAGGGACCACGGAAACCCCATCGACTCGTGTCGGAAGGCTGCCGGATGGGCAGGCCGCGGGCCCGCCCAGTGGGCGGGCCCGACCTCCGATGGGCGTCGTTCTCCAGATTCGTTTAAACCAAGAACAAAACACGTTTGGAACAATAAACGAAACAACAAAACAAAACACTCCAAACACACAACAGAACAACGATTAGGTCGCGACCTGCCGCCCACACCCCGCGACGCGAGCGGGGAATGCCTGGACGCAGAGAGGATGGGGGGCAGCCAGGCGCGGGGACAAGCAGCAAGTGCTGGGATAGGCGCTCCCTGCAGCCAGGAGCGGCCAACATCGAATCACAGCAAGTCGGGTCGGGCCGTGGCGCGCGCCGCACCGGGCGGCATCGGCACGGGGCCACAATCGAATATCGAACCGGACGCGGCAGGATGCACGGCAGCGCCGTGCAAACATCGGGCTGCATCGGATCGTCGGCATGTCGGAATCGAATCGATGCCGGGTCGGCCGAGGCCGATACTGGTGTGCATGAACCCCGGCAAGCGGGCTGCGCCCGCCTGCGGGCACCGCCAGCGCTGGATGCTCGACCAACGACCTTCCGGGAATCGCGTAGGGCATCCCCTAGCTGCCTCCTCCGTGCAGTGTCTGGGCACTTTTCAAGACAACTGTCTGTACATGTTTCCCGCCTTTCTTCTGGACATGTATCCTGTCATTTGCCTGGACACTTTTCCAGGGAATTTTCTGGGCCATTTGCGTTGGCGGTTTTCTGCGTGGGCCACATCGAGCATGTATTCAACAATGCAGGTATCTCTGTGAATAACATGTTGCTGACCTGTTCGGTACTATGTTTGATCATGCTGGCGATTTATCGGCGCTCATCTTTGGTCACCTGTGGCTCGCCCTATGTAAAAGGGAACCACTCGCTCCGCTCAAGCGTCGATGCTGCGTCGGACGTCCGTCGACTTGATTCGGACTTGAATCGAACTGCAATCAACCTAACGTCAACCTAGAATCGAACAGATCCGCTAGGTGAGTCCCAGGATGGCTACAAAACGAGCATCGAACCAGCGGGCCCTGCCCGAGATTAGCGGGAGCTGCTGCAGGCCTTTGTCAGCCTTCTCCAATCCCAGTCCCCACTCGCATGGCCTTGGCCCCACTGGCCCACTTACCCACCTAGGTGGGGACATTTGCCTGCTCCTTCGGGCTTCGCGGCGCCCATCCCCACACAGGAGGGCGGACTTGTGGGGCTGAGATACCATTGCCACGTGTGGAAGTGGATGGGTTGGGCGATGATGCTGAGCCGAGGCGAGACTCCGACAGCGCAGCGAGAACGGTCCTAGGGAATGTGCGGCGCGCAGGCAGCGAACGGTTCCCGGGAAATCGCCCGTTGAGGACACTGGCCGTCGCCGCCGTGCGCCGAGGTGTGTGTGTGTGTGTGCGTGCGTGTGTGTGTGAGTGTGTGTGTGTGCGTGTGTGTATGTGTGTGTGCCGCTGCGGGGGATGCGGGAGCTGGGGGGCTGGAGCCACGCAGAACTGCTTGGAAAATGAGCCCTGCAAACTTGACAGGAAAACGCAATCAGGCGGGCTGTGGGGGGAAACAGAAAAGTCGTCCCGCCAGCGCTTCTCTAGACTGTCTCGTCGGGGCCTGCTGGCCGCGCTGGCGATCGAGCGCTCTAGGGCCCACTGGTCCACAAGCACGGTAACAATGTTTGGCAACATATCGCCACAATCGCTGTCTCCAACTCGCAAACCGAATGATAATCCGCAACCCGTCCATGCGGTTGTGCGCTTAGTTGGTCACTCGCATCACCCGCTGGACAGAATTTTGTATCGAAATCGAACGGCGTGCGTTGTTTATCATATGGTAGAAATACTACAACCAGAGACGCCACATTAAAGCGGTCGGGATCACTGCACTATTGAGGCGCTATCGTTGATGAAACTTGCATATGCTATTTGTATGACCCACTTGAACGAAACACCACGGTGCACACTGGGGTGTGCTTTACTGCTCCTGTGCTGTCTTGCTGGTTCCTGAAACCTTCTCAATCGCCGCCTTCACCATCCGCATCTCACCTAAGCTGATGGGGCATCCCCATCAGGCTGCAATCATGGGCGCCAATGAAACTTACCATTGCTTACCCTAGACGTGGACAATTTCATGGCCTGCCAAAGATTTGGGCGATGCTATCGATATGTATTTGCGCATCGAAGCCCCTACGAGGCGACTACAACATCTGAGGTGTGAAACGCAATCGGCGAGTTGTCCTCCTGCGGGACCATCCGAATCCCTTGCTCCCAGTTTTACGTGAATAGATCAATACACATACCTGCAGATAGATATGCATACACATCTATGTATGCACATATATCACATGTTTGTGTGTAGCCCCTGTGGCGCAACCGTCCAAACTACGCACGTTTTATTTGACTTAGCTGTGATCAATCCAACTGACTGGCTGGACTGAACTGGTCGCAACCTGGCACCTGGTATAAATCACTAGCGCGTGTGACGGCCACTGTGGGCCACCAGGGAGACAACTATCACATGTTCTGGCCATGTCCGGCCAAGGGAAGCGATGCTTCACATCTTACGACACTTTGGGCCTACGCATAATGACGGGAGCTGTCATACTGTGCATATTCTGGAAAACCATCGCGTGCTAGTCGCACGTAGTACTGCGCTAACGTGCAGGCGGAACTTGATCCAAAGGCCTACGCCCAATGCCCAAACTGAGTACGGATTCTACGTCATTATTTGACGACTCCTCATCCACCCCATGCTCTTCATCAACTCGCTGGTGTGCATATCCGCTCGTGCTCAACACCGGCATCGAACGCTGCCTTTAGCATTTACCTGAACTCCCAAAGGTGGTGCGCACTGCCTTTGCCTTCACTCAGACAAAAACAACATCAGTCCGATGCGTAACACCCCGCAATCGCGGATAACAGTGAGGGGGCGGCGGGGACGCGAGGCTCGGAAAAAAAACGCCGCAAACGTATATTTCTTTCAAATTATTATGGAGCCCGCCGGCGGCGCCGATTTGTCTGTAAAGCAATGTGGGTGGGTCGCGGGTGCGTCGCAGGTGGGTCGCGGGTGGGTCTCAAGCTGGGTCGCGGATGGGTCGCGGGGCGGGTCGCAGGCTGGGACGCGGATGGGTCGCGGGTGGGCGGCGGGCGGGTCGCGAGGTGGGTCCCAGGTGGGTCGCGGGGTGGGTCGCGGGGTGGGTCGCGGGTGGGTCGCGGGGCGGGTCGCGGGTGGGTCGCGGTGGGTCGCGGGGTGGGTCGCGGGCGGGTCGCGGGGCGGAGCGCGGGGGGGGGGGCGACACCAAACAACAACAAACAACAACAATTTTAAGACTGTTCGCTCTTATCTGCGCGCGTGTCATTCCATATGCATATCCCAGACCCTGGATACCCGCCCTCTTCGTCTTCGATCGCGCCCCCTATTGGGGGGTATACTCACTCCCTGCCACGCGTGGTTGGTGAGGCCCTTGAAAGCGAAGGGTAGCAGATAACGGGGGATAATGAAGACGAAGGGATCGGAGGAAGGGAGGGGAGGGGCAAGAAGGAGGGAGGACGATGATTTGCGCTGCGGGTGGCGATTCAACTTGCGCCATGGCTTGCGCCAGCCATTCCAACACAGGTTAACAATAAGTTTCGCCATGGGTCGCGCCATTAACAGCGCCACGTGCCACCCCTTGAAATAACATGATACCGGAACAAAAAACAACCATAATATTGTTAAGGCTGTAGGGCTGTGGGGCTATGCGGCTATAGGACCATAGGGCTAGTGTTATAGGAGTATAGGACTATAGGGCTATAGCAACATAGGGCTGTCGGGCTACAGGGCAATACGACAATAGGGCCACAGGGCTACAGGCCTATGAGGGCTATAGGGTCATAGGGCTATAAAGCATAATGACTATAGGGCTCTATGGTAATTAGGGTATTATGGCTATAAGGCTATGGGGCACAAGGGCTATAGGGCTATAGGGCTAGTAGGGCTACAGGGCGAAGTCTGTAGGTGTATTGAAATATGGGGCTATAGAACTGTTGGACTATATGGCGATAGAGAACCCAGGCGCCCCGGGGCACCCGGGCACCCCAGGGCACCTCCGGGCACCCCTGGGCACCTCCGGGCACCCCCGGACACACCGGCACCCGGGCACCCCGGGGCACCCGGGCACCCCCGGGCACCCAGGCACCCGGGCGCGCGGCGAAAATAGGCGGCAAACCTAACCTAACCAGATGAATCCGCTAGGACCCCTACAGAGGCAAGCTCCGATTGGGGAAAATCGTGGATACCCCCACGGTGGGACGTACAGCTGCGAACCAATGTCAGAAACAAGTTTCGTGGACTTTGACAAAAAAAAACGGGATGCTGGGAGAGTGGGGCGGACAGATAATGAGAACTGCAACCGTGTCGAGAGGAGCGCGGGATGTGGAGTGGATTGGGATGGAGTGGACAAGAGTAGGGTCTCAGAAGAGCGGCAAATAATGGACAAGAGGAACCGGGAGGACTGCGGAGGAGCGGGGGGCGCACGGAGGAATCTGGAGGAGGGACTGGGAATAATTTGGGACTCACGGGGCAACGAAGTGCGACAGCGGGGCCACGAACGGCATGCATATGGGGCCACGACGGGCGCGAACGAGCGGGGGCCACGAACGGCATTCGTATATGGGGCCACAAAGGGCGACAGCGGGGCCACTGAAGGCAGCAAAGGGGCCACGAAGGGCAGCGAGAGGGCCACGAAAGGCGACAGCGGGGCGACGAATCGCATGCGTATGGGACCACGAAGGGCGCGAGCGAACGGGGGCCACAAAGGGCAAGAAATTCGGGGCCACAGAGGGCAGCGACGGGGCCGCTGAGGGCAGAAACGGGGCCACGGAGGGCAGAGAAGGGGCCACGAAGGGCGACAGCGAGGCCACGAAGGGCATGCATATGGGGCCACGACGGGCGCGAACAAACGGGGGCCACGAACGGCATTCGTATATGGGGCCACAAAGGGCGACAGCGGGGCCACTGAAGGCAGCAAAGGGGCCACGAAGGGCAGCGAGAGAGCCACGAAGGGCGACAGCGGGGCTACGAAGGGCATGCGTATGAGGCCACGACGGGCGACTGCGAGCGGGGGCCACGAACGGCATTCGTATATGGGGCCACAAAAGGCGACAGCGGGGCCACTGAGGGCAGCAAAGGGGCCACGAAAGGCAGCGAGAGGGCCATGAAAGGGCGACAGCGGGGCGACGAAACGCATGCGTATGGGACCACGAAGGGCGCGAGCGAACGGGGGCCACGAACGGTACATAATGCGGGGCCACAGTGGGCAGCGACGGGGCCGCTGAGCAGCAACGGGGCCACGAAGAGCAGCGAGCGAAGGCGACCGCGGAACCAACACGGGCAGCGAGGGGCATCGAAGGCGGGCGAAGGGCAGCGAACGGCGACTGCAGTCCATAACGGGCTGGTCGGGCGGGCAAGCCCAGACGAGCGGGTCGAGCGGGCGGGTCGTTGAAGCGTCAATTCTGCTTGAACCGCCAGGCAATATGTAGCGGGAGCGCGATTCCTGATTGTCGAGGAGCGGCAGCTGAATACAGGGAGCCGCGATTCGGTGGTAAGTTGCGAAGGAATTCCCGAGCGAGAGCGCGATTCTTCAATAGCTTGCGATGAAATATCAAGCGGGAGCCGCGATCCGGTGGTAAATTGCAAGGAAGTCCAACGCGAGAGCGCGATTCTTCAATACACTGTATGGAAGTATCAGGCGGGAACCGTTGTTGTTGTAAACGGGGGGCCGACGACACAGTTTGACCCTCAAGACTTCCCCTGATTAAAAAAGCAAGGTGCAAACCCCAGGAAGGGCACTTCAATCGAAACAACAATAATTATTATTCAGAAGTGAGAGTTCAACAACAACAGCAGCAACAACAACAATCATTATACGACTGTTCGCTCTTACTTGCCCGCGTGTCAATCAAAACGAATCCTCCACACCCGCGATACCCGCCATTTTTGTCTTCGATCATACCCCCTTTGGGGGGGGGTATTTCTCTTTGCGGGGGGCGGCGGGCTTCGATCGGCGTCGAACCTGCACGGGCGGACAATCCTTCGTGGGCGTACGTGTGCCCGCCATTGGAATTGGTGTGGGCCCTGTAAAACGAAGAGGGGGAGAACGACGGATAGTGGGAGGAAGGGAGGGGGAGAGAGGAAGGAAGAGGGAAAACGCCAAAAGAGAAGGAGCGAAGAGGGGGGCGGTTAATTAGAGGCAGCGAGAGAGAGAGAGAGATATATATATAGAGAGAGAGGGAGAGAGAGAGAGAGAGAGACAGAGAGCGAGAGAGAACAACAAAAACATATAAGAGAGGTAGAACAACGGAGAGAGAGAGAGAGAGAGAGAGACACACACAAAAAGGGGGGGGGAGAGAGAGAGAGAGAGAGAGAGAGAGAGCGAGAGAGAGAGAGAGAAAGGGAGAGGGAGGGAGGAGGCAGGAGAGGGGAGGGAGAAGGGAGGAGGGAGAGGAGGGACAGGGGATAGGGCAGAGAGGAATAAGGATGATGGAAGAGAGGAGGGAGGGAGAAGGGAGGAGGGAGGAGGGAGAGGGAGGAGGAGCAAGAAGGTAAAAGCGTGAACGTTCGAGAAAGTCCTGGGCGAAAGCGCCGTTCCTGAAGGAACTCTCGGGCAGGAACCCACGACGGGCTGGCGATCCCCTGACGGGCGGGTCGGGCGGGTGGGACATTCAAGCGGGATGCCAGAGTATGGCGAGAACGCGATTGCTAAGTCAATTGTAACGGCGTCCTTGGCGCAGCGTGTTTCCTGGGCGTCGAAAGCGCAATTTGAATAAATCGCATGGAAACCACACGCGAGAGCGAGGCTCTCTGGCGGGAGCGGGGGTCTTGATCAAATTGCGAGGAAGTCTTGATTCAATTGCGAGGAAGTCTCAGGCGGGAGCGCCGTTCCTGAGTAAATTGTGAGGAAGTCTCAAATGGGAGCGGGGGTCCTGACTAAATTGCGAGGAAGTCATAAGCGGGAGCACCGATCCGGAGTAAATTGTGAGGAAGTCTCAGGAAAGGGGGTCCTGAGTAAATTAGGAAGAGGTCGCAGGCGGGAACGGGAGCCGTTGTTGTTGTAATCCGGGGGGGCCAGGGGCCCAGTTTGAACACCAAGACTTCCTCTCCCAAAGAACTGGGTGCGAGCGTCGAGGGACACACCTTGATTGAAAAATACAACATGCACCGGTGAGGGGGGATCAACAATAATCATTCTTCAGGACTGAGAACTCAACAACAACAACAAACAACAAACAACAGTTACCAACAACAGCAACAAACACACAACAAACAACACACAAGAAACAAGAAACAATAAACAAGAAACAACAGCAACAACAACAACAGCAACTACAACTACAACTACAACTACAACAACAAGGCATCAACGCCTATGTGTGCCCCTCTCTCCCAAAGCACAGACGTACAGTCACTCGGTTCGCAAGACCGGACTCCTGTGCCCCTCGGCGCACACGAGGGGGGGGGCGGCAGCAGCCAGCATCCAGCACTCATAGAAACAACAAATAAAGAATCTATTGGGACCCATATGACGGTCAACTCGGCCCTGCCTTCGCCAAACGATTTCGCGCTGGCGAAGCAACGCCTCTGGCTGCCTCCTCGAATGGGAAACCGTTAGGGATGGATGGGGCCCTCATAGCATCCGATTCGGGATGGATGTAGCTCGAATAGCATCCTATTCGGGATGGGTGGAGCTCTAATGGAATCGTGCCAGGGATGGATGGACCTCAGATAGAATATTGTTAGGGATGGGTGGAGCTCTAATAAGTTTCTGTTAGGGATGGATGGGGCTCTCATAGGATCCTGTAAAAGATGGATGGAGCTTTTATGGAATCAGTACGTATCACATAGACTTAATGGAACCAATACCAATCAATACGAATCCATACGAATGGGAGTATCAATGGGAATCACTCGGGACCATGACGGATCAGTAGGAATCAACCGGATAATGAAGAATAAATCGGGATCGCTTGGCATCAAAAAGACTCAATTAGAGCCAATGTGAATCAATGAGAAGCAGTCAGAAGCAATAAAACAGATCAGTAGTAATCAAATAGAACTAATAAGAATCAATGATAGTCAATAATTCATGATTACATTCAATGAAAACCAATTAGAAACAATTGTAATCAATCAGAACCAATGGGAATGAATAGGAATCACTGAGAATCAACAGGAGTCACTAAAACCAGCGGACACAAATCCGAATCAATAGGAATCAATTGAAATCAATGAGCATCACTTAGAATCAAGGGTTTCTCTGAAGGCCCGACCCCCTGCCGTCCCCCCTTGACGCGCCGCCGACCGGAGCAGCTGGGGAAACCAAAAGGTACCGATAACGCTACTCCCCGGGCCTCCCGGGGTGCGTTCTGACTAAGCTGTCGAAGCGAATTCAGCGGTCGCGAGAAGGGCCTCCCAGGAGGACCAAAATGCGAGAACCAGGCAAGGGCAGCGGTACGGGCACCCTTTCCTCATCTGACCTCTGGCTTGCGGCGTGCAAAGTCTGCCGCTCCTGATCTCGCCGAAGCGGTGGGGCGAGTCGTCGGCCCCAACTCCCCGCAGCGCCGGGGACCACCCAAAGACATAGTCTTCTGCCTCTTCCTCCTCTCTCTTCCCCTCCTCCTCCTCCTCCCTCCCCTCGTCCTCGCCATTCTTGTCTGACTACAACAGAAGCATATTACGGTTTTCACTTATGCAAGCGAGAATGTAGTTTCCAGCTGCTAGCGAAGGGATGGGGGCCGATCATACATTCTGGCCGCTGGCCAGTTCATCGCGTTCGGAAGTAGCATTCGTGGATGGTAGTGTCTAGTTTGACTCAGCAGTTATACTGTACGTAGTTCTAATAATCCCAGGCATGAGTACTCCGTGCGAGGTAGATACAAATGATGTGTTGTGTTATGGCTCGCTATTTGCAGTTAGTACTCGCTAAACGACTTTGGCCCGAAGCGACCCCCTTGCCCACGTCGGGGCGCCTAAGTGACAGAATCCTCCGAGACACCTGTGAACGCATGCGGCGTTTGCTGTTTCACAGGGTGGCGATTCTGGCAGCGTGAGTGGGGCATCGGCGGAAGTAGAGACCTCCCAGATGGGGTCCCAGTGGATGGTGTCGACGGATCGCGCCGCATCGCCGATGCATCGGCGATGCTATGGTGATGCATCGGCACCGTCGGCGATGTATCGACGTGAAAGAGAATGGGCTCCACATCGAGCCGCATCGGCGATGCGTCGGCGATGCGGCTACTCGGACCCCACTTGGGAAGCCTAGGATAGAGCACGTTTCGGATGACAGACAGGACACCACCAGGCGGTCAACAGATGTGCGTCTACCACTGGAAGGAATCATCTGCCATCAAACTATAGGCTCCGCAGGTCTTCAATACATCACAATACTTACTGTTTGGCCCTGACTCTTGGGTGTGACTCCTCGATCGGTGCTTGCACAGAACGAGGCCTTGCGAATATCAAGGGAATCAATCAAAACAACTGGCTGATTGATTGTGGTGCGCGAGCCCGGATCCCAGATTCCAACTCCAAATTCCAACAACAATGCTTGGGAAATTTAAGTGGGCGGCCGGGTTCCCCAATTCTCCGATCTGGGTCGATTTCGATGGGAAGCCGGGTTTTCGGTTCCTAGAATCCAGATTGCGGGGATCCCAACACAAGAGATCGAGGGGAGTTGAGATCAAAGGTTACAGATCGGCAAGTAGAGAGCAGGAGTTGGGAAGAACGAATAGAGCAGATATTAGAGGATAGCAGGCAGAGCAAATTTAGATGGTAGATGAAATACGTAGAGCGGTAACAAGAAGAGAGACATAACGAGAGAGAGAGAGAGAGAGGCTGAGTAGAGAGAGAGGGTACATGTTGCCACGGTCGTAACCAGAGAGTGAATACAATGAAGCATGACCACATGTCAGAGAGTATGCAGCAGAATCGAGAGAGAGAGAGAGAAAGAGTAGAGAGACAGTAGACAGAGTAGGCATGTTACACAACTGCAACACAATCCTGAAATTCGCTGTATGGTTTCTCTTGTCGAAGCGGCAAAACAACGTGAAACGGCAAAGCAACTTAAAGCTCACGGAATCCAATACAAAGTAATTCAACACAAGGCGCCGCAAATTATCGAATGCCAAGGAACGTGAATGCCAAGGAACGTGAAGCAAGAGAATGCCATAATGATGGTAACTTGTGTAGCACAGCGCAATGCAAGTCCACACTATGCAATACTTACAGATCAGTTCAACACAAGGAGCCACATATACTTCATGTCAAGGAACTTCACAGCAAAGCGAAGACACGCAACGCAATTCCACACACACACACACACCACAATAAAACAACATGCACATCAACATAACGCCATCTAGTGCAACAGCATGCAGCATAGCGCAATGCATCACAATGCAAGGCCGTTCAAGACAACGCAGGGCAGCGCAAGAAACTGGATGCACAGAACTTCCGAAGCGACTCGAAGCGACTCGACGCATTGCAGAGAACTGCCGTGCCATGCTACGCAGTGGGCACCATCAACCAGGGGCACATCACACCCAGGCAGTGCGACGCTGCTCAGACCAGCGAAGCGAAAGCACACAGCCGCGCAAGGCAGTCGGGCAGACTCTGGCCAGAAAGCGACGGAGGCCTGGGGCCCCTGGCCTGCAGAGTCGGCCAGCGGCGGGTGTGCTGCCAACGGTGCCCCTCGCCCAAGCTGTCCCCGGGGTGTCCAGGAGCCGCCCCAGGGCCTCACAAAGCACCCCTCAGCTGGCTCCATAAAGGGCCACAAGGGCTCCAAAACGGGCGCGACAAGCCTGGGGCACCCTGGGCCAGGAGCACCCCTGACGGGGGCGCGCAAACATAGATCAGCGATCCATGGATCGGGGGAGGTGTCCTCCCCAAAATGCGGCCGGTGCCGCCTCGTTCGGCGGCGGGAAACATCGTTTTCCCAAGGAAACCGACGAGACCCGTCGCTAATCCACGCCCCCATGATCCATGTTTGTGTTCACCTGACTCTGGCAATCTCCGAACTGAGGGAAAGCCGCGGCCGGCGGCGGCGTCCCCCCCCCCCGCCTCCCGCCTCTCGCGACGGCGTCGAGCTGCGAGCTCAGCCGGAGCACCGTGTCCTGGCACCGCCGCTGGGGGAAAGGGACGAAGGGCACCCGACTCCTGCATGAGGGGGGGCCGGATAGGGAGAACGAGGAGCGTGACCGAGCGTGAACGCGGAAGCGTCGGTGTCGGTCCTGGTCATCGTCCATTTTGATCATTGTCAGTTCGTGGAACGTCCTCACGAATCGGCGACGGTCCGCATGGACCATGACCAAGATCGGCTTCGACAAGATCCCGCAGCATCTTTGTCGTGGCTATCGCATCTCTTCCATTGCAGGCAGGAGGGCCCAGAGCTTCGACGCCTTCGAGAAGACACGATGGCCAAGCACTCGTCATATTCAGTGTCCACTCCACCACATACTGTGGGAAGCACAAGGACTTACTAGTACGTTGTGCTGTTGTTGAAGGCACACGTCCGACACGATAATAGCGCACAAGTCTCACAGTATATCGTTTCCCGAGCGGTACGGCCAGAAAGCACCCGCCACGGAGCTTATGATATAACATGTCTGAGCGTGCGCGTCGCCCCTGCGTGACCGACGCAACCAAAGTATAGGTGTGCCTGGGTGGTGCCGATGTCATGAGAAACCACATCCTCGGAAAGTCAGTGTGAGGAGCAAGATCCTCGGCCTCGTTGTCCCTCCCCTGATGTCTTCGGGGGCCTCTTGGGGTCCCTCACTAAGTCCCCCGAGGCTTCCCTGGGCCCCTGAGGATCTCCAGAGGCACCCCCCAAACAAAAAACGAGCACGTCCAAATAACCCAGAAAAAAATACCCCTGCGTTGCGCAAAAGTCTGGCATCACCAACTGGTGAGCCGGCCTGGGACACCGCTCCGTTGGAGCTTGCACGGGCTCGCGAGAAGTGGCGACAGCTGCGAGGCTGTCAGCACCCAGCTGGACTCCCACAGGCCTACGAGAGTGGGGATGGCCGCGCGGTTCCCAGCGCCCAAAGGAGCTGAGGCAAATTTGGATGCGCGTGGGACGTCACTCCGCTGGACCTCGTAGGGCCAATTTCGCTCAAACCCCTCCAAGACACCATCGTGAGCAATTCCTGGGGCTGCGACAAGCTGTGACCACGAAGACCACCCCCAAACTAGTAGTCCCCATCTGGTAGGGACCCGAGAGGCTCCCTGCTGAAGAACACACGCTTGCCATAAAATGGCAAGTCTCGTCTCGCTGCCGGATAAATTGGACAAGGCGAGCAGGAAACCGCCGATTCCAATATTATCCTCCTCTTCCTCCTCCTCCTCCTCCTCCTCCTCCGACTCCTCTTTCTATTCCTCCCTCTCTTCCGATGATCGTTATCCGCGTCCTGATTCCATATGTCCTCCAGATCCTCACCATTACTTTCTATTCCGCGTCCACCTCAAAATCCTGCTCCGCCCTCCGCCTAGTCACCCCGCCTCCTCATCCCCTTTTCCCTCTTGCTCCTCCGTCTGCTTTTCCTCCCATCTGCTCCCTGCTGCTCATCCATCCTCCCTCCTCCATCCCCCCTCCCTCCCTCCATCTCAAATATCCTCCTCCTCGTCCTCCTGCCCCTCCCCCTCCTTCTCCTCCTGCGCCTGCTGCTCCTCCTGCATTTCCTCCTTCTCGTCCTCCATCCTCCTCCAGCAGGGTTCCAGGAGGCGCACTGTTCGCTGGTGATTGACTCACTACAAGGCGAGCTGGAAGCCAATCTCCTCACCCGCCTCCACCTTTTCCTCCTGCTCCTCCTCCTCCTCCATACTAAGCATGTGAATTGGCCGAACCTTCCCTTAAGCAACCCTCGGCGCAAGTCAGACTTGTAAATGACGGGCTGGGGCCTGAATTTAAAATCGAAGGGCGTACGCATCCACGCTCACTCATCAGTAGAGTGTGTATCACTTGCGAAAACTATGCGCCTGAGGCGGGCCCCTTGCCTCGCAGATTGCCTGCGTCCCCGCCGCACCCCATTTCTTGTTTGTGTGTGTGTGTTTTTGTTTTTTTCTCTCTCTCTCTCTCTCTTTCTCTCTTTCTCGCCCTCCCTCTCTCTCTCTCTATATATATATATATACATTCCACAGGGCTTGGATCGACTCCACCGCAAAATGCGACAGCTGTAATATGGCTGAGGCGCCAACGTGTCCAGCGACCCACGGCCCTTCTGGTGGAAGCGAAAGCCTGCCCAACTGCCAGCGCGTGTGAACGGCCGTTGCGGCTTCGCGACGCAGATCGTTGCCTATACTGTCGAGGCGATAACATTCGGATGCTGGTAGCTTCACATACGACGCTGACCTGGCGCACGTGGCCTCCCAACATCGCGTGCGACGAGAACGCAGAGGTGAGCCAGCAAGCGAAGACGGGGCCGGTGCCTGGTGCCACAAACTTGGCACGTGCCGTGCGCGAGGCAATGCAGCCGCTGGGGAACTCGGGTGCCATGTTGGGCACGGCAATGCGAGCGCAAGGCCTTGCCGGAAGCAAAAACGCAATTACATGCATCACACTTGAAAGATGCATTGGGGGAGCTGGAGGGAAGGGGGAAAGAGTGCCAAGGTCGCACACCGACTCCGCGAACAAAAAAACAGTTGACAATGTGAGGCCAGGGAGCTGGAGATTCGGCAATTAATTGCACCCACGGGGCGAAAGGCTGCGAAGGGTCAGGGAGACCGGAGCACAGAGCTGACATCCGCCATAAACATTGCAAGGAACGAGAAGTGAGTGTAGCTCGGTGGGGCGCTGGCGTACGATCCTGCCAAAGAACACTAATCGTTTGCACCTGAACACGCAGTCTACATATGGTGTTTTCGCATTGATCGGCCAAGCGTCGAAGACGCCTCATGTAACTTGCATTCACTACACGCAATGCGGCGAGAGACCAAGACCGGATGTGAACATTCAGAAAACCGTGAAAACACATGCAAACGGAGAAGGCTCCACCACTCCTGCCACGAAAACATGCTGTTAGAGTATATGCGCACAGAGAAGGGGCCGCGCGCGTCTGCAGCCGCCCGGGCCCTAGACCGGGCCTCCATCACACTGTTGCCGCCAATTTCGGTGACGCCGCCGAGGCGCTTGCACTGGCGGGCAACTGCGACGATGTTCGTAGGTCCAGGGACGCGCACGATCATGGAGTCAGCCCGGCCGGCGCGGCGGGCTTGACAATGTGCTGCGGCATTTCCCGCGGCACGCGATGTTGCAGTCTGCCTTGCCCGGCTTCTAGCTGATCTCGGACTGAACAAGCTGAACACCTCGCTCAAAGAAACGAAGAAGACATCAAGCATTCATCGTCGACGAATGCAACGCCGACTATGGGGGCGGAGGCGACGTCGGCACTGTCGCGCCCCGCTGGGGGGGGGGAGTCGAGGCCGCGACGACGGACGCGAAGAACGACGCCAGCTCGGAGAAGAGCGTCGCGTATGAGCAGAAGGCCAACGGCGCGCGAGCCGTTGAAAATGGCGCTGCCGAGTTTGAACCCTTGCTTGCCGCCGAGCCTCACGCTGACGGCCGCGTCGAGGTCGCCGCAGCTGAGCCAACTCCTCGAATGTTTTTTGTTCACCAGGCGCACAACCTTGCCAGGGGCGCCCCATTGCTGCATGAGGGGGCCGCGCGCGGACGCGAACTCTATGGCCCAGGGCGCGCGATGGGGGGCGAGGCCGAAAGATGCGAAGCACTCGCTCCAAATCTTGCAGTCCAGGGGGGCTCCCAGGACCAGCTCGCACGAAGCAATGTCGAAAGCCTCGGGCAGGTCGACGCATAGGATGGATATGCACAGCCGGAGGGTCTTGCGCCGATCAACGAACATTAGAATAACGCGGGCGGCAAAGTCGACACCTCGGCGCGAGACGGCGCCGAACTGGGACGAGGGCACTCCCGCCTCGTAGTGCGACTTGATTTGGTCATTGAGAATACCACGTCAGGCCCTTGCACATGTGATTGTCGAGGTGGGTGCCGCGACGCTCATCGCAAACATGTGAGTCACGTTTCATGTATTTTTTCGGGGGAGGGGGGGGGGGGCGCGGCCCCTTCGCGCGCCGAGTTCTACTCGCTGCTATTTCGATATGTGTGCTGATGCAACGCGAGGGCCGATGCAACAGAAAAGCTTGCAAGCAAGTCGGCATGCATGTCTCGAATCACTCGCGCCATCCATCGACCCCAAGCTCTCGCGACGCAGCGGGCTAGCGCACTAGAAAGCCAGGGGCGCATGTGTCTGTGCTCCGAGCGAGCAACAGAACGAATGAGGAAAGTCTTCGCGCACGTATTCACAGACGCGCGGTTAGCTTCGTCCTGTTTAGTATCAATCGCACAAGCCAAATTATCAGAAAAGCCCTCGCCCTCGCTGAACTCCCTCATCGGCTCCGGCACCCATTCACGAAGCACCACTCCAGCAAAATCATCGGCACGGAGTTCCGCATGAGTACCACCAGTACTCAGAAGCCCGGCGGGGTTCGAAACGGGCGGTACTACCGAATTCAAGTGGATAGCGATTTTGGTAGGGACAGTCTGGCACAACGTTCGAGATGCATGCCAAGCACCGCTCCACTGCAAACACCAACGGGCAGCGGGGGAACCGGACCATTGGGGGCGTTCACATAATTCGTTTTACTTTCAAGGGCAATCGGCACATTCGCACAAACACCGCTAGGGAGAAGGCGGTATCGAGGTGCAGCAATATTCTCAACCACTGCGTCGTTCTTTCTTTCTTTACACTCTACCATCTGCCACGTTGCTCATGGAGGAGCTCCGAATAATAATCGCAGGATATCAACCTTGGCACCCCAAAACCATGGTGAGTGGCTGCGTGGACTAAAAATTTATCACCTATAGTCGCCACGGTCGTGCCAGAATGAACGTTTGATCCAGAGAAACAACGACGAAAAGGTCTGTCGCTCCTAAACTGGGGCAAAGACCGAGCCCCTGTCCAATTATAGTTTACGTCGGATTGTATTGGGAAAAGTCGTGGTATTACCATATCGAAACTCACTCAATAGCTCCTTGGCCAAAGCTTGGAATCTGACCAACTCACGGCGTTGATGGCGCAACTCTGCCGCAAACAATACTGGCGAGACATTAATTCAATCAACGAGTGACAATACAAAGACAAACAAGGGGCGACAACCAGCTCGCACGCGCGCGAGCTTGGCAATGGCTTGAGCCAAAATGGCAACGGAAAGAATGTTTGGAGCCCTTCCTCCTGTGGACTCCCACAACGCGGCTACCAGCCCAAGCAAACAGAAAGCCAAACCTCCGAAGAGACCACGCAACCGTACACCTCGGATATCTTCGAGGCCACCGCACCACCGCCAGCGCGCATGACCTCGGCGGCGATACCATCACGACCAGTACCACGGGCGAACTTCAGGCGCATCAGGGCCTCCTCGACACGGGAGGGCGAGACGTCGACGCAGTCGTTGATGATCGGGGCCTCAAGCGGGATGCCGCGGAGCTGATCGATTGAAATCGGGGTGCCCTTGAAGACGTCGGTGTAGTGTTGTAGTCACTGTGCCTGCCGTTCGACTTCAGAGGTGGTGAGGGCGCCGTCGGGCTTCTCCACGTGCTTTGGCTGCTTAGACGTGAAGCGACCAGCAAAATCACGTATAATGGCGCAGGTCGCATACGCGAATCACCTCGGACTCCTCCTCTGCACTGTGGTGGCGGCTCGCCACGCAGCGACAGAGGTCAAGCGTAAGACATGAGAATCGCGCCGAGTGCCGCTACGACGGCCAATTGCGTGCAATCCCAGGTACCCAGCGCATGGAGCCTGAGGGCGACTCCCGGGATAGAAGGCTTGATGCACAAGTCCAGCCCAAGCACACAGGTAGAGTTGAAGCACAACTTGTAGGAGAGTGTCGACGAGCGTCGCTTGCCACACGGCGGAGAGAAGCGAGAGGGCGGACTGAGTTCCACGTGGAGAAAGAAATCCACGGTTTCCGGGGGGTGTCGTGAAACGAGCCGAAGGGCGAAATGGCAGCGTCGTGCACGTGCTCGGACAACTCGCTGGCGAAAGTCTCGGAGCACGACTGGTTAGACGCACGAAACTGCCACGCTAATTCGGTGAAGTTCTGGCAGCGTGAAGGGTCGCAACATGCGGTTTTTTGATGCGGGCACGCTGATGCGGCCGCTTGCTTCCAGCACGCCTGCTGCGGCCGCTATATATGTGTATATATGTGTGTATACATATATCCATATTCCCGTTCAGCTCACGCGCCAGAGAGAGCATCTCACCGAGGCTCGAAGACTGTAAAACTATTCACCGCCAGAGGCACAGATCTTGCCGTGGCAGGAGGCTGGTAGCCCGACTGCTACCCTGGCCCAGCGGGCGTGGACGGGGACCCGAAGTCATCCCGCCGACGCCACCAGGCAAGGGCAGCAGGGGGCAACCAACCACCAAGAGCCACAAAAGAGCACCCCAAGAAAGGGTGGAGTGGGAGGGGAGCAAAAACAAGTCGGACTACGGACACAGAATCAGCAGAGTTTCAATACACCTGATGACTGTGCGAACCACGGCGCTCCCGCCGAACTTAAATGGATTATCCCGCAAGCTAAGGAACATCCATATTCCCGTTCAGCTCACGCGCCAGAGAGAGCATCTCACCGAGGCTCGAAGACTGTAAAACTATTCACCGCCAGAGGCACAGATCTTGCCGTGGCAGGAGGCTGGTAGCCCGACTGCTACCCCGGCCCAGCGGGCGTGGACGGGGGCCCGAAGTCATCCCGCCGACGCCACCAGGCAAGGGCAGCAGGGGGCAACCAACCATCAAGAGCCACAAAAGAGCACCCACACCCGCACCAGAGTAGCGTTCTGGCCGAAGGCCTAGGAGGAGGAGCCTCCGGCACGGATGAGGTGAGACATCATCAGTGAAGCAACGGCACGAGTGAGCTGGCGAGGATACGGCTGAGCGCGGAGGGCCCAGAAGGTTCCAGTTGGGTCCTTGCCCCGAAGCTCGACGTGGGGCTTTCCAGTCCTGGAACACACACCGCGGCCAATGCAAGTTTTTCCAACGGCCGAAAGGTGAGAGCAAGACAGGAGGAGCAAACGGGTGGGCTTGACCCAAAGCTCTCCATATTGACAGAAATGAAGCACCGTGAACATAGTGTCATGAGATGATTGAAATTCTAGCATCTGAGGCATGTCCCATAAACAACTCGTGTTAGGGTTTTCCAACACCGCTGGGACGTTGTGAGCTGCAGCACATCGCATTAGCGTTAACGAGGCCTCTAAAAGACGGTTCCCGTTCTCGACCTTGGCAAGGTCGGGGGCAGAAAGTTCGGGGCGGCCGTCCAGGTGCCAGGGGTCCCGAAGAGGCCCAGGGCCGCGACCATCGTTTTTTCGGGCGCGAGAAAAAGACGTGCACGGCGTGCCCAACCAGAGGAAAAGACACCTACCAGAGGCGATGTACGACAGCACGCAGCGCAGAACGTCCTCGCCCAGCAAGTCGCCAGCTGGGCCGTGCTCGATGTCCCAGGACAGCGCCGGGATGCCCAGCTCCGCGAAGGATTTGGCCAGCCTACCGCTGCCTGAGAAGACCTCGATCACAAACCCGCCCGTGAGAGACAGAGGCAGGCTCTTGGCGGCCGAAGGGCAGGCTGCCATCCGCCGCGAAGGGCGAGCGAAAGGTTGGCCTCCGCCTCCTGGCACCAGCGGTTGGACACGGGCGTCATAACCTTGTGAAGCAGTTGCCCTCTGCCCGCCTTCATGCAGCGAAGCAAAGAGCGATCGTCCGTCCAGCGCTCCTGCTGCCTGACCGCCTGGATCTCCCTCGTCTACATCAGGAAGCCCCTCGACGCCCCTCCGTGGCGAAGCTGATGCATCTGGGTGTTCAGCGAGCCCAGGCCCGCCATGCGGAAAGGCGCCTGAAAGCGGCGCAGCAGCTGCATCTGGCCGAAACTGAAGAGCCAGACCTCCACGACCCCTCTGCGCAATCCAGCAAGGAGGGCCCCCAAGCCGGGGAAGTCGGGGCTGTCGAGCGGGAGCGTGTCGTCGAGATGGCCGACCTTGGTCGGCTCCTCCCTCCCGAAAGGCCGCAGGAGTAGACTCCAACACGCGAGGGCCACGCCTGCGTTGGCCACGGGCTCGAAAGGGTCGCCCTCGGCCACCGTCACGAGCTCGGACAGGCGCAGGGAGCAGATGAACATGAGGGTCAGCGCCAGCACCTCCTCGTGGAAACCATGGAGCGACAGGATGCCCAGGATGCCCGCCAGAAGGCGGAACGGTAGAGGGTCCCTGCTGTCCACAGGCCCCTTCCGATGCCAAGCTTGAAGAACCCGCCGAAACCGAGGAAAGCTGGGCTTGCCGAACCGCTGCACGTCGTGGTCCTCCAGCGCGGCCCGGAACTTGGTCCCCGCGTCGATCTGCTCGCCGTCCAGGAACAGCGGGTCGGCAAAGCCGCACAGCGCGTCGTCGCAGACTTTCGGGTTGGCCAAGGAGAGACCTCGGCTTCGCCCGAACTCCCAAAACCTGTCGGGCCGCCGACAGTAGTCCCTCCTGAGCACCAGGTGTCGAGCTGGCCGAGGTGCCTTCTCGGCCACCACCGTGTCCAGAGGGTCCGCCGTCGGCGAGAGCACCACCGCCTGGAACGACGACCCGCCAGCTCCCCTTGCCGTCTGCCTGCACCTTCCAGGCGCGAGACGTGGAGCGGCGAAGCAAGCGTCGGCCGTCGCTGTCAACTGGAAGCTCAAAGTAGCGTGAATCAGGGTCACTCGGGTTCAGCTCTGAAGGCACCCACCTGAAGTGGTGTCTGGCGTTGGAAGCCACGCTCAGAGCCAAAAGACGACGGCAGGCACCCAGAAGACCTCGATGTTTGGCCCTCCCCTTCTCGAAAGCCAGGATAGCGGTCATGGGGTCCCCGAGGTGCAGATGAGTCTTACCGAAACTTGAGACTGCCCGTAACTTATGACGCACCGCCAGCAGGCCCGCACGAGCCTCAAGACAGAATATCGGCTCCTCGTCCTTCCAAAAACTCCGAACGACCTTGGTCCAGGTGGGGCCCACAAGGTTCTCCTTCGGGACCTCTCTGAACGAATTGTCCAGGGACCAGAGCGACGACCTGTCACGACAAGGCTTGACGCTTTCGATGTCCCCCCAGTCCAGCGATAAGAAATTGTTGTCCCTGGGCGCAACCCGATCGTACACATCCCACTTGAACCGCCACCGCTCCTCCCACTCGCATTCTGAACGAACCTGCGCCGAGTCCCAAGGCGCCGTGACGACCCCTGCCCCACACATGCTAGCGTCGAAACAGCTCACGAACGGGTCGAAGTCCCTTCCCAGGTCTGCGAACGCGAACGAGATAAGACACCCAGCGGCCCAGCACTCCCATGCCACCGAGGGCCAGAGACGCACACGAGAAGTGTAACACGAACGAATGAAGTCAGAGGCGTTGTTAAAGATGGACAAGAACAGCCGATTAGGTCCGAAGTGGAAGGTGGCATGGCCCAGAAGTCTCTCAATCTCCTGACCCGACACATACGGAGCACCAGCCAACCAATCCAGGACAGCCTTCAACTTCCACCTCTTCTGCCTTTTTCCCTGGACCGTGCTATGCAAGAAGTCGATCTCCAGGCCGAGCGTATGAGCCCACTTGCTGGCAGACGCGCGCTCGTGAACCCGAAAGCCGACGCTCTCGACTCCGTCGAAAACCTGGTTGGCGATCCTATCGGTCTGTGACTGACCTTGGCCAAAGATGCTGACGTTGTCTATGTAGACGTTGTAAGCGGGCCGATCGAGACCAGGAGGCGGCTTACAGGATTCCAGGAAGCTGTCACCCTCGGAGCCCGAGAAACGATGCACCAGGGACGTTGTAGCCGACTGCGCAAAGTAACAAGCCCAAGACCACCCCATGGGAACGACCCTGGACTGAGGAAAGATTCTATCACCTGGAAGAACGGGAACACCTTCTACATTGTGAATACCAGCCTGAAGAAGTCGCAGACCTGACACGGGCGGCAGGGAAAAATATGGACTAAGGCCTGGTGGAAGCCCGCAGCAATGAAAGTAATCCTTCACGTCGCCGAGGGCCACGTACGGGTCCCCGTCACCCCGCGAGTGCAGGAGCCGAGCCACATCAGCCGGCCCTCCAAGCCGAACATAGGGGCTCCCACGCATCCTGCGATTACTTGGGCGGCAGTCAAGTATCAATCTCAAAGTGCCGGCCTTCTTCCTCACAAAGAAAGGTGTAACGATGACGTGGGACGTGCGGCCGAAGCGAAACAAACCTGACTTGTGACCCCTCATCACGAAGTCGAAGTAAGCGTCGGCGTTGGTCTTAAGCACTGGATCCATGTACGGCTTGACATGCTCCTCACACTCAGTAATATGACCCCAATCGTCGGGACCGTGCAAGATCTCCTCTTCAAAGTTAACGAGACATTCTCTGGCCCCACCCTCCAGTACCGTGGACAGGTCGACGGGCTCCGCCCCGAGCTGGGGCATGGAGAGCAGATCCTTGTCGTAACTCGCGATGGGAAGCTCAGGGCCATCAGCGTAGTCCCGTCCTGAGCCGAGCAACTCCACACGGGCTGCCTCGGCATTAACGATCTCCGGGACGTCCGTCCGATGAACATCCAGAAGGTGTTGAAGAGCCGTAGCCTGCGACAGGGTAGGACTCGAAAAACTTGGAGGCTGGCGCCCACCATGCACCCAATTCAGCGCCTTGACGGAGTCGACGGCGCGGCTCAAAACTGCCTTCTTGCGGTCGAAGCGCTGCTGCAGCCTCCTGCAGCGATGCCTCGGCCAGGATGGCGAAGACCATGAAGGGGGTACAGGGAGAGGGAGCAGCTCGCGAGGAGCCGAGCGGTTGTCGAACATCGTCAGCAGACGACGCTCGGCGAGGGCACCTGCGAGGGTGCCGAAGGGGTCGATCTCAACCCCCTAGTCCTTGACGCCCTTGTCCTTGTCCTTCGGGGGCTGACCTTCTCCCCCGAGCCTGGACTCATCGAATGCTTTCCTCTCTCTCTTAAAGACCGCCGCCTTGTCCTTCAGCCTGCTAGCGGTGACGCTCAAGAGTGCCACGGCCCAGCCCATCATGATGTTGGTTGCGCTGTAGCCCGAGTTGCTGGGGAACGAGGCGCGCGCTTCCTCCAGCAGGCTCCTGCGCCTCACCAGCAGATCGGCCCCTATCGTGTTCGGCAGGTTACACCGATCGATGCGCTGCCACGCCTTCAGAACCTTGCGGACCAGCTTGTACTCGTGCACCGACCTCTTCTCAGGAGGAATGCGAGTCGCCACGGGACACTCTCGAGCCTGTGTCTGGCAGATCGGCCCCTGAGACCTCGGAGTCTGTGCGGTGCCAAGCGGGATGCGGGGACCCTTCGTGTGGCCATCGACCTCAGGCTCCTCGAACAACCTTAACACACCAACATTGAAGGTACGACTGCAGGCGCCATGCTCGGAACGAGGCTTCATAATGCGACGGTATCTCACCTCCGACGCGCAGAGATCAATCCTATCATCCCTGGAGCTGGGAAACTTCTGCATCGACGCCCACTCCAAGAAGACAGCCGCGGTGATCTCCGACGGCAGTGTGCAGGCTGACGCCGCCTTCACGCTCACGATCGGGCCCGTAGATGCGATCACCGCCATGCCCGAGATCTTCATGTCGCCGCATGCATCATCCAGGAAGGTGAACCCGACGATGTCGGGATCATGACGGTAGTCCTCCTCATGCCCATCCTGATCAGGCGTCGCAGCCCAGGCTGAGCAGTCGTTCGGATCGGCCCTAATCACCAAACGTTCGTGTACGAATGCCTCCCCCACAACCTCGATCACTAGGCGACGCCAACTGCCCCACACCGCACTTGTCGGCTGCGGCCACCCGTCCAGGCGCATCTGCAATGGGGGCCCCGTAGGAGGAGCTAGCCTCGGCCTTGGCGGAGACATCACGGGCCGCCCCATCAGCGGAGCCGATCCTCCGACATGCGTCCTCGCAGCACCAAGCACCGACGGCCAATGAGGTACAGCCGGCATTCTGCCGGGCGCAGAAGAGGTTGATCCGCGAGAGGAGCTCGGATGGGAGACGGCCGTGTGTGTGGCCCTCGATGTACGTCTGCTTGACAGATCCGTTTTCTGAGAGGCGCGGAAGAGTGTCACACGAGCGGCCACCAACACCAGTGTCGTTATCCTCCACATCCACACGAACGTGTTGCATGGCGCGCAGCCGAGTCGGTTTTTCTGATCCCAACGTGAACTCACATAGCGTGGCGACGGCCACATGGAAAGAACTTGGGAGGCCCATAGACTGACAAGAAAACAGCTTGAGCAAAAACAAGTCGGATTACGGACACAGAGTCAGCAGAGTTTCAATACACCTGATGACTGTGCGAACCACGGCGCTCCCGCCGAACTTAGATGGATTATCCCGCAAGCTAAGGAACATATCTATATATATATATATATACACATATGCATATACATATATACACATGCATCCGCAACTGCGGCGTGCTCTCTATATACATACATATATATACATAAAAAAAAATATCCTGGCGAAAGACCCAACCATAAGCAATTGTTGGTAACGCGTCGTGGGTGCCGTTTTCGGTGGGGCTCCCTATGGGGCCACGAAGCGCTGCCCTGGGTGGGGGAACCGCATGCGAACACCCCCACTGGGGCCTTCGGTGGAGCTCCCTATGGGGCCACGAAACGCTGCCCTGGGTGGGGGAACCGCATGCGAACACCCCCACTGGGGCCTTCGGTGGAGCTCCCTATGGGGCCACGAAACGCTGCCCTGGGTGGGGGAACCGCATGCGAACACCCCCACTGGGGCCTTCGGTGGAGCTCCCTATGGGGCCACGAAACGCTGCCCTGGGTGGGGGAACCGCATGCGAACACCCCCACTGGGGCCTTCGGTGGAGCTCCCTATGGGGCTACGAAACGCTGCCCTGGGTGGGGGAACCGCATGCGAACACCCCCACTGGGGCCTTCGGTGGAGCTCCCTATGGGGCCACGAAACGCTGCCCTGGGTGGGGGAACCGCATGCGAACACCCCCACTGGGGCCTTCGGTGGAGCTCCCTATGGGGCTACGAAACGCTGCCCTGGGTGGGGGAACCGCATGCGAACACCCCCACTGGGGCCTTCGGTGGAGCTCCCTATGGGGCCACGAAACGCTGCCCTGGGTGGGGGAACCGCATGCGAACACCCCCACTGGGGCCTTCGGTGGAGCTCCCTATGGGGCTACGAAACGCTGCCCTGGGTGGGGGAACCGCATGCGAACACCCCCACTGGGGCCTTCGGTGGAGCTCCCTATGGGGCCACGAAACGCTGCCCTGGGTGGGGGAACCGCATGCGAACACCCCCACTGGGGCCTTCGGTGGAGCTCCCTATGGGGCTACGAAACGCTGCCCTGGGTGGGGGAACCGCATGCGAACACCCCCACTGGGGCCTTCGGTGGAGCTCCCTATGGGGCCACGAAACGCTGCCCTGGGTGGGGGAACCGCATGCGAACACCCCCACTGGGGCCTTCGGTGGAGCTCCCTATGGGGCTACGAAACGCTGCCCTGGGTGGGGGAACCGCATGCGAACACCCCCACTGGGGCCTTCGGTGGAGCTCCCTATGGGGCCACGAAACGCTGCCCTGGGTGGGGGAACCGCATGCGAACACCCCCACTGGGGCCTTCGGTGGAGCTCCCTATGGGGCCACGAAACGCTGCCCTGGGTGGGGGAACCGCATGCGAACACCCCCACTGGGGCCTTCGGTGGAGCTCCCTATGGGGCTACGAAACGCTGCCCTGGGTGGGGGAACCGCATGCGAACACCCCCACTGGGGCCTTCGGTGGAGCTCCCTATGGGGCCACGAAACGCTGCCCTGGGTGGGGGAACCGCATGCGAACACCCCCACTGGGGCCTTCGGTGGAGCTCCCTATGGGGCTACGAAACGCTGCCCTGGGTGGGGGAACCGCATGCGAACACCCCCACTGGGGCCTTCGGTGGAGCTCCCTATGGGGCCACGAAACGCTGCCCTGGGTGGGGGAACCGCATGCGAACACCCCCACTGGGGCCTTCGGTGGAGCTCCCTATGGGGCTACGAAACGCTGCCCTGGGTGGGGGAACCGCATGCGAACACCCCCACTGGGGCCTTCGGTGGAGCTCCCTATGGGGCCACGAAACGCTGCCCTGGGTGGGGGAACCGCATGCGAACACCCCCACTGGGGCCTTCGGTGGAGCTCCCTATGGGGCCACGAAACGCTGCCCTGGGTGGGGGAACCGCATGCGAACACCCCCACTGGGGCCTTCGGTGGAGCTCCCTATGGGGCTACGAAACGCTGCCCTGGGTGGGGGAACCGCATGCGAACACCCCCACTGGGGCCTTCGGTGGAGCTCCCTATGGGGCTACGAAGCGCTGCCCTGGGTGGGGGAACCGCATGCGAACACCTGGAGGGCGGGGGCGAGGAGGAGGAGAAACGCGGGGACCGTCTCTTCAAAACGAGGACCCAACAACACAGGTTGGTTGGGGGAAAAAAAAAAACGAAAGAGAGCAAGATATCGAGAGAAAGAGAGAGAGAGAGAGAGAGAGACTCAAAAATAAGGAACCACTGGTTGTACCGCCAAAACTGGGCCCGCATGGTACAGTTAGGCCGATGCCACAAGGAACGCCAACACGAGGAACGAGGCCCATGCGAGGCTCCAAAAATCGCCTGGGCGCACGAGAGAAACCAACCATCAAAGGACCCAAGAAACAGCGAGCGGCGCGTGGGGCGCATGGGAAGCGGGGTTCTCCTCCGCCTCCCCCCCCCGCGACCCATGCCCGAAGACTCATCCTCCTAAGCCTCCTCCTATTCCTGCTACGCGGGCTCAACTTCACCCCCTAAGACTGTAACCGTCACCGAGTTGTTTCCGTCGCAGCGCTGCGGAGACGATCCGCACGCGCGCTCGAGTTAGCTGGGAGAGGGCGGACCCCCCCTTCGCCGAACACGCGGCGACAAGGAAGAGCAGCGCGACGAACCAATAGCCGAACGCAACCACGCCGGCCCCCCAGCAGCAGTCACGCAAGAGTGACCCTGGGCAAGAGTGTGCTTTGGTGCGCGGCTTCTTTGGGGCCGCGGGGGGGACCAAACACAAGCGCGCAAGACGCTACCATCGCATCAAATTAAACCATCTGGGGGTCTAGATGGGCCCGCACCGAAAGTCACTCTGGCGAAAGGTTACGCTTACTCCGTATGGCCGAAACAAGCTGCCCTGCGACCCATCAACTGGTCAGCTGCCCCCCACCAGCCGGCGCGCGGATCCAAAACTGCCGCGCGAGACGGCGCGACGGAACGCCGTCGCTGAGTTCGGCGCCCTCTCTTGGGACGCACAAGGACATTCTAGTACTATGTGTCCCCTGGGGGCGTGCGTCCGCCACGAACATATGGTACTAAAATAGTATAACACATGGTTACCCGCGCGGCATGGCCAAAAAGCGCCCGCCACGGAACTTCTATTAGAACATTTCTCGGCGCGCGCGTCGCCCATGGGAGGGGGAGAGGGAAACGCACACATAGTAGAAGTATGCTAAGGCGACGCCGATCCACACTGATCCTCCTGAGCCGATGCGGCTCTCTCATCGAATCTTGTTCCGGAGGCTTTCAGACGGATTGAGCCTCATCCGCCCTTTCCTTCCTTCTCGCTAGGATCCCTCCTCCTCCTCCTCCTCCTCCTCCTCGTCCTCGTCCTCGTCCTCCCCCTTCCTCCGTCCTAGGCGCCCTCCCTAATCTTCATCCCCATCCCCCCTCCCTCCTCCTGATTGATTCCTCCTCCTGGCTCTAACCATCCTGGCTGAAGGCTCAGCAAGCATAGTGATCCACCCAGCAAGCATACCATCGCACTGTCTCGCCTTCTCCCGCCTCGACGATCTCGTGCCGGCTGCCCCCAGCGCTCCGAGCGCATGGCCTGCTCAGAGGGAGCGACGCCAGGCGGCCGTGGCAGGGGGCATGAACAACATCAACGAGCGATTGACACAGATGGAAGTCTCGATCCAGAGTCTTACAGACAAGCTCCGCAGCGTCAGCGCTGTACTCAAGGAGGGCGCCGCAAGCGACAAGCGTTATGCGCACAACCACGAGCTGCAAGAGGTTGGCGAGTTGGCCCGCAACTTCGGAGTAAAGATAAAGCGGATGGAGATGTTACTGTTCTGGGCGCCCTTCGCCGAAGTCAAGGAGATCGATGTGAAAATCGCGTCCCTCAACGACTTCGAGGCGGACGACCAGAAAATCACGAGCAGCCTTGAGCCCCGAAGCGCCGCCCGAAAAGATACTCAATGGGGAACCTGTCGATCCTTCCACAAATTCTTCACCTATACCGAGTGCTTGCATCCCAAGCGTTTGCTAGACATCTACGAAGATGGGGCAGATCCAGCGATGACTCTGGGATGCCCGACGCCAGCAGCATGGAGAAGATCGACCCGACGGAATACAACAATGCAGACTCCAACGGCCTTCTAGCACGAAGAACAAAATGGAAGACCAAAAGATGGAGGAGATGCCGGAAGTGCCGTCCTGGTTCAAGGCGGCCGAGACCAGTCCAACGCGCAGGTCAGCAAGATGAGCAAGTCCATTAACGAAATCACGGATAAACACGACCAGAAGATCAGCGAGCCGATCTCCGACTCCTGTCCTATCCTGCGTCCACCCAATGAGCGCCAGGCCGGCTGGCTAGTCGAATACACTTAGGCCCGGTTCTCTCGGGGATCTTCTGACCCGGGTCAATCCAGAACCAAGTCAGCAGGAAACCAAAAACTGCAATGCAGAAAAAAAACTGCAACGCAAGACTTCGCAAACCCGGGTCAGCCAATATGCGCGGCCGCCCCGCGGCCACGAGCGGCTCGCTCATCCGGGTCAGCCAGAGGGGGTCTGCGCAGGATCATGCAGGATCCGGTGCCCTGGCTGACCCCCATCTGCATTGACCCCCGTCTCAAGGCTCCCGATTCTCTAGTTTGCCCGAAACGCCGGGGCCTGGCCTTCTAGTCGGCAACTGATCTTTCGCAGCTGTGTCCCGACTTGCCACTGAATCGTTATTTTCCGTATCGAAGCTGCGGCCTCCACCGTCAAGCCCTAACGGGCGCGCGCGGACGCCAACGCGGCACACGCGCGGATCCGGCGCTCGTTCATTCCCGTTCCTCCTCCTGACTCCTCATCCCCCTGAGCCTCCTCCTCTGGCGCCGAACGGTTCCTCATTTTAGCGTTTGGCCCGCCCCGCGCGCGGCCGCCCCCCGACGCCGCGATATGGGGGCGTGGGCGGCGTCCGAAGGAGGAGGCGGAGGAGAGAAGCAGGGGGAGGCGGGGGCGGCGAAGAGGAAGGCTGTGGAGAAGAAGGATGGGGGAGGGGGAACCAGGAGTGAGTGGGAGGGGAAGCGATAGGAGAGGAAGGGGGAAGAAGGAGTGAGGAAGGCGGGGGAATGAGGAGGAGGAGGAGGAATGTCCTCCTCCTCCTCCTGAGAATGGAAATGGGAATGAGACGAATGACGATGTCGTCTCCAAGTTCAACTCCGCGGGATTGCAAGCGAATGCCCCTGACCAAAGCCTCTGGAAAAGAAGAGGTGCGCTTTCAGCTTCCGAGAGCAAAGGACCTCACTGCAAGGGAGTGTCGCACGCTGAGGATGGTCGCCTCAAGAGGTACTCTTAAACAACACGCGCGGATGATGAGGAGAAGGAGGATAGTAAGGAGGAGGGAGGAAGGAGGAAGAAGGGAGACCCGCCCCGTCCTCGGGCACCTCCACCCTGGCCAGGCAGGACTGCACCAAGGGCCACAGCTCGCACCTCCGCCGCGCATCGGCGGGGGGCGCGAGCCGAAAGGAGGGGCGCATCGAGGCACATGGATAGGAGTAAGGGAAGGGTCCTCCTCCTCCTCCTCCTCCTCCTCCTCTTCCGCCTCCTCCTCATCCTCCCCCGTCCTGCCCTCCTCCTCATTCTTCTCTTCCTCCTCGTCATGCCTCCTTCTGCGCCTCCTCTTCCTCCTGCCCGCGTTCCACCTATTCCTCCTCATCACCCTCCTCCTCCTCCTCCACCTCCTCCTCCTATGCATCTTCCCCTCGCATTCCTCCTCCTCCTCCTCATCCTCCTCATCCTCCTCCTCATCCTCATCCTCATCCTCATCCTCATCCTCATCATCCTCATCCTCATCCTCATCCTCATCCTCATCCTCATCCTCATCCTCATCCTCATCCTCATCCTCATCATCCTCATCCTCATCCTCCTCATCTCATCTCATCCTCATCCTCATCTCATCTCATCATCATCACCATCACCATCATCATCATCATCATCATCATCATCATCATCATCATCATCATCATCATCATCATCATCATCATCCTCATCTCATCCTCATCCTCATCATCCTCATCCTCATATCATCCTCATCATCATCCTCATCACCATCACCATCATCATCATCATCATCATCATCATCATCATCATCATCATCATCATCATCATCATCATCATCATCATCAGCATCATCATCATCATCATCATCATCCCCCTCTTCCTCCTCCTCCTCCTCCTCGTACTCTTCGTGCTCCAGCTCCTGCTCCTGCTCCTGCTCCTCCCTCTCCATGTCCTACTCCCTACGATCCCCCCTTCCTCCGCTCCCTCCCATTATTCCTCCTCCTCCTCCTCCTCCTATTCCTCCTCTTACTGCGCCCCCCTGCCTGTCCTCCTCATCATCATGCCCCTCTCCTCGTCCTTGTCCTCGACCTCGTCCTCGCCCTCGTCCTCGTCCTCCTCCTCCTCCTCCTCCTCCTCCTCCTCCTCCTCCTCCTCCCCCTCCTCCTTCGTTATCCCTTGATTTCCTCCGTCTCCTCCTCCTCTTTCTTCCTCCTCCTCCTCCAATGTCCTCCTTTCCTCCTCCTCCTCCGTCTCCTCCTCCTCCTCCTCCTTCTCCTCCACCTCCTCCTCCTCCTCCATCTTGATCCTCCTCCTCCACTCACTATTCCATTACATCCCTCCTCCTCCTCCTCCTCCTCATCCCGCTTGTCCTAACCCTACTCCTGCTCATACGACTGCCCCTCCTCCTCCACCTCCTCCTCTTCATCCTCCTCTTCCTCCAACTCCTCCTCCTCATCATCATCAGCAGCATCATCATCAGTATCAATATCATCAACATCACCAACACCACCACCACCGACATCGTGATAAGAGGTGATGGGGGGGAGAGGGGAGGGGGAACCAACATCTGACTCAATCGATCTCACTACCGATCTCACTCAACGGGACACCACGGGACACCAAGGGACACCACGGGACACCACGGGACACCAAGGGACACCTCTCGATCTCACGATCGGTCTCGCTAACGATCTCACTATCGATCTTACTCAACGGGCCACCATAAGACACCACGGGACACCACGACCACGGGACACCTAGGGACACCACATCGATCTCACGATCGATCTCACTATCGATCTCACTCAACGGGACACCACGGGACACCACGGGACACCTGTTGATCTCACTATCGATCTCACTTTTTAGGACACCACGGGACGCCTCGGGGCACCACATCGATATCAATATCGATCTCACTATCGACCTCACTCAATGGGACACCACGGAACACCACGGGACACCACGGGATCTCACTATCGATCTCACTATCGATCTCACGTTTCGGGACTCCACGGGACACCTCGGGGCACCACATCGATCTCAATATCGATCTCACTCAACGGGACACCACGGGACACCACGGGACACCACGGGACACCACGGGAAACCACGGGACATCGCGGGACACCGCGAGCCACCGCCGGACGGACGGAGGAGAAACATTTGTCTTGAGTTCGCCCTAGCAACGGCGGACACCACTGGACACCACGGAACACCACGAGACACCGCGGGACAACGCTAGGGCCACCGCCGGACGGACGGACGGAGGAGAAACATCTGTCTTGAGTTCGCCCTGGCAACGGCGGACACCACGGGACACCACGGGACACCACGGGACACTGCGGGACACCGCTAGGGCCACCGCCGGACGGACGGACGAAGGATAAACATGTGTCTTGACTTCGCTCTGGCAACGGCAGGTTCATTCCTCTCGCGCGCCCACGCAGCTTCGCCTCGCCCGCACGCACGACACGAACGAAACGAAACGACTTCCCGGTTGGAAGTCTCCGTTCCACTGCTATCTCACCACCCAACCTCCGATCATCCGCATCATCAGCATCAGCATCAGCATCAGCATCAGCATCATCAACATCGCATCATCGGCATCATCATCAACATTTCAATCATGATCAGCCTCACCACCATAAGCAGCAGTAGCATTATCAAAACAATCAGCATCAGTATCAGCCTCAGCAGCATCATCATCAACATCAGCATCATGATCATCATCGTCATCATCATCGTCCACATCACCATCATGCAAATCATTAACATCAACATCATCACCAGGAGCATCACCATCGCCATCATCGTTATCACCCCCCGACAAAATCATCATCATCATCATCAGCATCGGCTTCACCATCATCGTCATCATCATAAGCATCATCGCCAGCATAATCATCATAGGCATGATGATGGTACTCATCAGCATCAACATCATCAACAGCGTCATCATCATCAACATCCTGATCCGCATCATCATCATCAACAACAACATCAGCACCATCAGCACCATCATCCTCGCCCGCATCATAATCATCATCATCATCATCAGCATCATCATCATCATCACCATCAACATCACCACCATCACTACCATCACCATCGTCATCAGCAGCATCGTCATCACCATCACCATCACCATCACCACCGCCACAATCATCATCAGCAGCATCGTCATCGTCATCGGCATTACCCTCATCATCATTATCAGCATCATTCCCAGCATCAGCATCATCATCAACATCGTTATCATCATCGTCATCATCATCATCATCATCATCATCATCGTCGCCATCGCCATCGTTATTTTCATCAACATCCTCATAACGATCACAACCATAACTTAGATCAGCATCAGCATCATTAACATCATCATCATCACCAGCACCCTCACCCTCACCCTCACCATCACCATCATCATCATCACCATCATCATCATCGACATCATCATCATCATCATCATCATCATCATCATCATCATCATCATCATCATAGTCTCCATTCTCCTCATCCGCATCCTCATCCTCTTCCTCATAATCCTCATCATTATATTCACAATCTTCATCATCATCAGCAACAGCATCAGCAGCAGCAGCAGCATCAGCATCAGTATCAGCATCAGCATCACCATCATCATGCTTTCCATGTCCTTCCACTGCTTGCCTCACTTCTTTCCTTCTCGTCCATCCCTCCACCACACCCTCCTCGTTCACCCTGCCCTCCTCCACCCCTCCTCATCAATCTTCTCACCCCCCACTTCCACTGTTTGCCTCCTCCTCCTCCTACCCAGCCGTCCGCGGCGGCGCCAACCGAAAATCCGCCTGATCCGACAACAAAGCTGAGACCGTCCGAAAATGTCCGAAACCCGAGAGGCTGCAAGCAGCCCGGAGGGACGCAAGAGGAGCAGCAGCCAGTAGGACCGAACCTGCCGAACGCGACAGACTGCGAGGCAGAGACGGACGGCAAGTGCCCTTGTCCTTCCCGTCCTCCCGCTCCTCCTTCCCTTCTTGCTCCCTCGTCCTCCCTCCCGCCCCCCGCCTCCTCTTCTCTCGCTCCTCCTCCTCCTGCTCCTCCTCGTCCACCTCCTTCTCCTCCTCCTCTTCCTCCTCCTCCTCCTCCTCCTCCTCCTCCTCTTGACTGGGGGGCTATGCAAGCGGGCCCCCATACCACACGCCAACTTGGCCACAAACACCGTTCCCTACGGAGGATCGTGTAGGGATCGGACTCGAACAAAACTGTCAACACTGACAATCCGCCTTCACGGTCAAACCTATGTATAGGTCCCGCCTCGCCAGGATACGGCCTCGATATCGGCGCCGCCTCGTGTGGGCAAGCTCCTATTTGTGGCGTGGGCCGCCGCGTTGCCGCGGCAGTCTTTGGGCACGGGAACGGGCGAACGCCCCCCACACACGCGGCACACGGCATAACCTGTACTCTACACCACGTCACGTCGTCTTCACGCGGAGGGGGTGGAGAGACACGGAAAGAGACGAGGCTGGCACCACGGGCGGCTCCCTCGGCCGCGCTCCGTGCGGAGTCTAATTGCCAGTCTCCTTTGGGTAAAGTCATACTCTCGAGACGCAGCCTTCCCAAAGAACTAGAGCCGCCCCAGCAGGGACAAAGTTCTCCCTTGGCAACGCTGGCACGGCCGGCGAACTGAACGAGCCTTCAGCCTAAGGCAATCGCAGCATTGCCAGCGTCCCCCCTCGAGCAGCTAAAAAACTGGTGGCCAGGACCGCGCGGATGCAGCGGCCTCGTCCGCTTCTCCGAATACGACTGCAGGGCGGAGGGGAGGACGTGGTGGCCACCTGGCTGCTACTCAGCTCAGAGCTGAAGCTGGCAACATACCTTAACATTATTCTCTGCTGTTTAAGCGCCGCCCTAGCTGGCGTGGACCGCCAGCTGGGCGGGGCCGCTCCTCCTCTCCCTGCTCCTCCTCCTCCTCCTCCTCCTCCTGCTGCTCCTCCTCCTGCTGCTCCTCCTCCTCCGTCTGCTGCCCTTCCTCCTCCTCCTCCTCCTCCTCCTCCTCCTCCTCCTCCTCCTCCTCCTTCCCGCCGTCCTCCTCTTCCTCATCCTCTCCATCCTCTCCCTGCTCCTCTCCCTGCTCCTCTCCCTGCTCCTCTCCCTGCTCCTCCTCCTCCTCCTCCTCCTCCTCCTCCTCCCGCGTCCCTCCCCCTCCCTCCTTCGTCCTGCCCATGCGGACCCCCTTGTTCTCCTCCCATTCCTGTTCCCTCCTCTCTCGTCCCCCTCCTCCTCCTCCTCCTCCTCTCCCTCTCCCTCCTCCTCCTCCTCCTCGTCAGCCTCCTCCTCCCCCTCCTCCTCTTCCTTCGGGAGGGAGGACGTCGGGTGGACAGCAGCCAGCGGGAGGAAGAGTGCACCAACGGACGAGGAAAGCGCAGCGGAAGGCAGAGGCCTACTGGGGTGAGAGGACTGCGAGGGCAGGATGGCTGGGACGGGGGGCAGGTGGCAAGGCGAGGGGCGCGGCCTGCGTGGGCGAAGAACGAAATCCTGGCCCTCGCTAGAAACTTCCGCGCACACTGGGATCCTGCAATGTCGTGGGCGCCAGCAATTGCAAAGAGGGCAGGCTGAAGTGTTTCAACATCGCAATGCTTCTGCTGGATCTGGATCTGACGACCCGGCTCGGAAAAACAGTGTACCTTTCGACGAGGCGAGCAGGCGAGGCGAGGGGGGCAGAGGGGACAGCAAACAGGGCATGGGGTGCTTCCATAAAACCAAACAAACGAGTTGAGAGCAGGAGGTCTCATGGCTTCTGCAGCCTCCGCCGTGCATCTATCGTTTGCATATATACCTATAGCGTTTACAGATGGACAGTTCATATACAGATACGCGAATGGAGATGTCTACATGCACATGTGAATGCTTACACATACATCTGTGCGCATGCACGTAAATTGCATTATTGTGCATGTCCGCCCCACCTTTGCGGCACGAGTTGGAATGGCATCAGGTCCCTTTTATTCCCCACATTCTAAGTGGGGTTCTGATTTTCTCTACACCCGCGTCACACCCGCGTTTCCACCTCACCTCCTTCTCGCTCGTACACACACCACACCAACCACACCACATCGCACCACACCACACCACGCCACACCACACCACACCACACCACACCACACCACCCGTGTGTGGCACTTTCTCGTCACTACAGGGGGTGCGCAGGGGGTGGTCCCTGAGCTCGGCTGCGGGTGCGCAACACCACACCACACCACACCACACCACACCACACTACACAACACCACCCGTGTGTGGCACTTTCTCGTCACTACAGGGGGTGCGCAGGGGGTGGTCCCTGAGCTCGGCTGCGGGTGCGCAGGGGGGGGGGTCTCTGAGCGCGGCCGCTATCCGTGACGGTCGTCCAGGCACAGCAGGCGTGGCATTTTCTCGACACCATGGGGGATGCGCAGGGGGTGGTCCCTGAGCGCGGCCGCTATCCGTGACGGTCGTCCAGGCACAGCAGGCGTGGCACTTTCTCGACACCATAGGGGGTGCGCAGGGGGTGGTCCCTGAGCGCGGCCGCTATCCGTGACGGTCGTCCAGGCACAGCAGGCGTGGCACTTTCTCGACACCATAGGGGGTGCGCAGGGGGTGGTCCCTGAGCGCGGCCGCTATCCGTGACGGTCGTCCAGGCACAGCAGGCGTGGCACTTTCTCGACACCATGGGGGATGCGCAGGGGGTGGTCCCTGAGCGCGGCCGCTATCCGTGACGGTCGTCCAGGCACAGCAGGCGTGGCACTTTCTCGACACCATAGGGGGTGCGCAGGGGGTGGTCCCTGAGCGCGGCCGCTATCCGTGACGGTCGTCCAGGCACAGCAGGCGTGGCACTTTCTCGACACCATGGGGGGTGCGCAGGGGTGGTCCCTGAACGCGGCCGCTATCCGTGACGGTCGTCCAGGCACACAGGCGTGGCACTTTCTCGACACCATAGGGGTGCGCAGGGGTGGTCCCTGAGCGCGGCCGCTATCCGTCGTCCAGGCACAGGGCGTGGCACTTTCTCGACACCATGGGGATGCGCAGGGGGTGGTCCCTGAGCGCGGCCGCTATCCGTGACGGTCGTCCAGGCACAGCAGGCGTGGCACTTTCTCGACACCATGGGGGGTGCGGGGCAGGGTGGTGACTGGGGGGTGCGCAGGGGGTGGTCCCTGAGCGCGGCCGCTATCCGTGACGGTCGTCCAGGCACAGCAGGCACACCACACCACGCCACACCACACCACACCACACCACACCACACCACCCGTGTGTGGCACTTTCTCGTCACTACAGGGGGTGCGCAGGGGGTGGTCCCTGAGCTCGGCTGCGGGTGCGCAACACCACACCACACCACACCACACCACACCACACTACACAACACCACCCGTGTGTGGCACTTTCTCGTCACTACAGGGGGTGCGCAGGGGGTGGTCCCTGAGCTCGGCTGCGGGTGCGCAGGGGGAGGGGTCTCTGAGCGCGGCCGCTATCCGTGACGGTCGTCCAGGCACAGCAGGCGTGGCATTTTCTCGACACCATGGGGGATGCGCAGGGGGTGGTCCCTGAGCGCGGCCGCTATCCGTGACGGTCGTCCAGGCACAGCAGGCGTGGCACTTTCTCGACACCATAGGGGGTGCGCAGGGGGTGGTCCCTGAGCGCGGCCGCTATCCGTGACGGTCGTCCAGGCACAGCAGGCGTGGCATTTTCTCGACACCATAGGGGGTGCGCAGGGGGTGGTCCCTGAGCGCGGCCGCTATCCGTGACGGTCGTCCAGGCACAGCAGGCGTGGCACTTTCTCGACACCATGGGGGTGCGCAGGGGGTGGTCCCTGAGCGCGGCCGCTATCCGTGACGGTCGTCCAGGCACAGCAGGCGTGGCACTTTCTCGACACCATGGGGGATGCGCAGGGGGTGGTCCCTGAGCGCGGCCGCTATCCGTGACGGTCGTCCAGGCACAGCAGGCGTGGCACTTTCTCGACACCATGGGGGTGCGCAGGGGGTGGTCCCTGAGCGCGGCCGCTATCCGTGACGGTCGTCCAGGCACAGCAGGCGTGGCACTTTCTCGACACCATAGGGGGTGCGCAGGGGGTGGTCCCTGAGCGCGGCCGCTATCCGTGACGGTCGTCCAGGCACAGCAGGCGTGGCACTTTCTCGACACCATGGGGGATGCGCAGGGGGTGGTCCCTGAGCGCGGCCGCTATCCGTGACGGTCGTCCAGGCACAGCAGGCGTGGCACTTTCTCGACACCATAGGGGGTGCGCAGGGGGTGGTCCCTGAGCGCGGCCGCTATCCGTGACGGTCGTCCAGGCACAGCAGGCGTGGCACTTTCTCGACACCATGGGGGGTGCGCAGGGGGTGGTCCCTGAGCGCGGCCGCTATCCGTGACGGTCGTCCAGGCACAGCAGGCGTAGCCACCTCGGCTCATGCAGGCTCCGACCGTTCGGATTTCCACTGAGGCGTGCTAGCGCCGGTAACTGTCCGTCAAAGGTGCAGCGCTTGCCATGGCGCCCAAATGTGACATGTCGGCGCTGCCGCCTCCATGCGAGCAGCTCAAGAAGTCAATGCTAGAGCTGGGCGCCGAAGTGAGTGTAGAGGGTGGCTCGCTCAGCCTCGTCACCTTGGGCTCTCTTGGGGCCGTCTTGGGCAATCTCGTGGGGTATGTGGGCCATATTGAAGCGATCTTGGTACATCCTGGGAGCAGAACATGGGACGGGCATTGAGTATTGAAAGCCATGCAGTTGCCGAGGAGGAGCGGAGGAGGAGGAGGAGGAGGACGAGAGGGAGGAGGAGGAGAAGGAGGAGGAGGAGGAGGAGGAGGAGGAGGAGGAGGAGGAGGAGGAGGAGGAGGAGGGAGGAGGAGGGGAGGAAGAGGAGGAGGAGGAGGGGGAGGAGGAGGAGTTGAGAGGAGTGCGGAGGAGTTGTGCGGAGGAGGATGTGAGAGGAGTGCGGAGGGTTTGATACGATGATGGTTTCGACCTGAAAATTTTAAGAATTGAGCAAGCATGTGCGGAGGACTTGGGAGGAGGAGGAGGAGGAGGAGGAGGAGGAGGAGGAGGAGGAGGAGGAGGGGTTGAGAGGAGCACGGCGGAGCGCTATCCGCCCCGGGGTCGGAAAACGTGGCAGGCGTGACACTTTCTCGGCGCCTCAAGGGAGTGCGCAAGTGTTTGGTATACAAACACAAGAATATAAAAACAGTATGTGGGGTTCCTCGGTAGCATAATTGGGTTCTTCTGGAGCCTAAGGCTTCAATCCTGAGGTTTAGTTACAGGGTCTCCTGGGGCGCGCCGCGTGGCCCTTGGGGCCCGGGGCGTTTCCCCGCATTACTTTTCGGGCTCACGAGGGCCCCAAGACGGGTCAAGTGGGCCCCAAGAGGCCTCCTAAGACGGTCCAGGAGGGCCTTGAATCGCCGCACGATCGGTCTAAAAAGCCGAAGATCGCCCCAAGACGGCCCAATATGCACCTAAGACGCGCGAAGAAGACGCTAAGAGGCCTCCCGAGAGGACCCCAAGAAGCACAAATCACTGATTTGGCGTTCTCGACGCTGCAGGACGACCCAAGAGGCCACCAAGATCGCACCAAGATGGCCCATGAGGCCCCCAAGAGGGCCCGAAAGAAGCCCAAAACGGCCCGAACACGGCGCAAGTGGCGCCCAAGACGGCCCAAAAGGCCCCGAATACGGCTCCAACAAGGTGCTCCGACGGGGGAACCGAATGACCACTTCAAGCCCTCGGCCCCGGAATGCCCCCAGGAGGCCTCAAAAAGACCCCAAGAGGCCGCCAAGATCCGCCAAGAGGCCTCCAGGAAACCCGAAGAAGTGGTTTCCAAGAGGCTCCCCTAGAGGCCCCCTAGAGGCTCCCAAGAGGCCCCAAACCTGCGGACTGTGATCCACAACCCATGCACGGTGGCGGGATGGGCCAAAGGCTGTTAGATCCGCCGCCCCCTGTCGATTCATCGCAGGGGTGCCTGGCGTGCTGGACTTCTTACGTTTTGGCTTTAATTCTTTATCCAAAAGAACTCCCCCTGGGGCTTCGGCCCGTCCCGCCGGCCACCCGTAAAGCGCTCAATTCCCCAATTTCCTGTCAAAAAAACGGCCGTTTCGCTCGGGACAACCTCAACAAATCGCGAAGAAGATGGCCCAAGATGGCCTCCAAGTCCGCCCAAGATGGTCCAAGACGGCCTCCAAGACGGCCCAAGAGAGTCCAAGACGGCCCAAGAGGCCCCCCCGAGGCCTCCCAGACGGCCCAAGAGGCCTCCAAGAGGTCCTCCAGGAAGGCCCGACGAGACCAAAATCCATGATTTCCCTTAGGCGTTTGAAGGATTTTGGAATTTGCTTCTTCTCGGCATTACGACGGCTCAAGAGGCCCCCAAGATCGCCCAAGAGGCCCCCAAGAGGCCCCCAAGAGGGCCCCATGACGGCCCAAGTGGCCTCCAAGATGGCCCCAAGAGGGCCCCAAGACGGCCCAAGAGGCCTTCAACACGCCCAAGATGGCCTCCAAGACGGCCCCGAAGCGCCCCAAGAGGGTCCCCCGTTGGCCCAGAAAGGCCCCCAAGACGGCTCCCGACGGCGTCAGACGTGCCAGGAACCCACCAAGATGGCCGAAGTTGGCTCGAAGCTGGCCCAAGACGGCCCAAGAGGCCCCCAAGAGGGCCTCCAGGAAGGCCAGAACAGGCCAAAAACATTGATTTCCCTGAGGTTGTTGACCGAGTTTGACATGTCCTTCTGTTCGGCCTTCCGACGGTCCGAGACGGCCCACGAGCCTCCAAAGATCGCCGACAGATCGCCCAAGAGGCCTCCAAGACGGCCAAGATGACCTTCAAGATGCCCACGTGTTCCCCGAAGGCTTTCCAAACCGATTCGGGGAACACATGGTCCGATAGCTTGGCAGGTCTGGCCTCAACGTTCGGCCACATAGGCGCTTCGAAAAAGGCAGGGGGCGGCGGTGATTCGCCGTAGGCGTCTTCGATCCGCCGCCCCCTGTCGATGCATCGCAGGGGTGCCTGGCGTGCCGAACTATATGGGTTGGTGTTGATTCTTTTTGCAAAAGAACTCCGCCACCCAGACCCCAAGATCGCCCAAGATGGCCTCCAAGACGGCCAACATGGCCTCCAAGACGGCCAAGATGGCCCCAAGATGCCTCCAAGACGGCCCAAGGTGCACCCAAGACGCCCTAAGATGGCCTCAAGATGGCCCAAAACAGCCCAGGAGGCTCCCAAGAGGCCTCCAAGACGGCCCAAGAGGCCTCCAAGAGGTCCTCCAGGACGGCCCGAAGAGGAGAAAATCGTTGATGCCCGAATAAGTTTGTTGAAGGATTTTGGCATTTGCGCATGTTCGGCTTTCCGACGGCCCGAGACGGCCCATGAGGCCCCCAAGGTCGCTCCAAGATCGCCCAAGAGGCCTCCAAGATGGCCCCGTGACGGCGCAAGAGGGCACCAAAACGGCCCAAGAGGGCACCAAGACGGCCCAAGAGGTCTCGAAGCCGCCCAAGATGGCCTCTAACACGGCCAAGATGGCCCAAGATGGCCTCCAAGATGCGTCCCAGACGGCCAAGATGGCCTCCAAGACGGCTAAGATGGCCCCAAGATGCCTCCAAGACGGCCCCAGATGCACCCAAGACGGCCTTAGATGTGCCCAAGAGGCTCCCAAGAGGCCTCCAAGACGGCCTCCAGGACGGCCCGAAGAGGCGAACATCATTGATTTTCTAAAGTTGCTTGAAGGATTTTGGCATTTGCACATTTTCGGCTTTCCGACGGTCCGAGACGGCCCAAGAGGCCCCCAAGGTCGCTCCAAGATCGCCCAAGAGGCCTCCAAGATGGCCTGACGGCCCAAGAAGCCCCCAAGACGGCCCCACAAGACGGGCCAAGTGGCCTCCAAGACGCCCAAGATGGCCTCTAAGACGGCCCCGAAGCGCTCCAAGAGGGCCCCAAGTCGGCCCAGAGAGGCCGCCAAGACGGCTCCCGACGGCGTCAGACGTACCAGGAGGCCACCAAGACGGCCTTAAAATGGCCCAAGACAGCCCAAGAGGCCTCCCAGAGGGCCCCCAGGAAGGCCCGAAAAGGCCAAAATCATTGATTTCCCATGAGTTTTTGAAGGATTGTGGCATTTGCGTTTTTTCGGCCTTCCGACGGCCCGAGACGGCCCAAGTGCCCCCAAAGATCGCCCAAGACGGCCCCAAGAGGCCCCGAAGACGGCCCAAGAGGCCTCCAACACGCTCACGATGGCCTCCAAGACGGCCCAAGAGCCCTCCAAGACGTCCTCCAAGAAGGCCCGAAAGGGTCAAATTGGCCTCCAGGCGGCCAAGATGACCTTCAAGATGCCCACGTGTTTCCCGAAGGCTTTCCAAACCGATTCGGGGAACACATGGTCCGATAGCTTGGCAGGCCTGGCCTCAACGCTCGGCCACACCAGGCGCTTCCAAAAAGGCAGGGGGCGGCGGTGATTCGCTGGAAGCGTCTTCGATCCGCCGCCCCCTGTCGATTCATCGCAGGGGTGCCTGGCGTGCTAGATTATGTCGGTGTTGGTTTTGGATTTTTGTCCAACAGAACTCCCGCTAGGGCTGTGGCCCGTCCCGCCGGGGTGCCGAGAGGCTCTTCCAGGACCGCAAACGACCTCAACGTCCGGAAACCATTCTCCAAGACGGCTCAAGATGGCCTCCAGGGTGGCCATGTTGGCCCAAGATGGCCTCCAAGATGGTCCAAGATGGCCCAAGACGGCCTCCAAGACGGCCCAAGAGAGTCCAAGACGGCACAAGACGGCCCAAGAGGCCCTCCAGAGGCCTCCAATACGGCCCCAAAGGCCTCCAAGAGGTCCTCCAGGAGGGCCCGAAGAAGCCAAAATCATTGATTGCCCCTAGGTTTTTGAAGGAGTTTGGCATTCGTTTCTTCTCTGCTTTCCGACGACCCAAGACGACCCAAGGAGCCCCCAAGATCGCCCAGTGGGCCTGCAAGATTGCCTCAGGACTGCCCAAGAGGCTCCCAAGACGGCCCCAAGAGGGCACAAAGACGACCCAAGAGGCCTCCAATTCGCCCAAGATGGCCTCTAAGACGGCCCTGGAACACCTCAAAAGAACACCAAATCTGTCCAGAAAGGCCCCCCAAACGGCTTCCGACGGGCCAGGAGCCCACCAAGATAGCCGAAGTTGGCTCGAAGCTGGCCCAAGACGGCCCAAGAGGCCTCCAAGAGGGCTTCCAAGAAGGCCACAACATGCCAAACGCACTGATTGTCCGCAGGTGTTTGAAGAATGTTGCCAATTGCTTCGTTTCGGCCTTCCGACGGCCCGATACGGCCCAAGTGCCCCCAAAGATCGCCCAAGAGACCTCCAAGAGGGCTTCCGGGAAGGCCCAAGAGGCCCCCAAGACGTCCCCAAGAGGTCCCCAAGACGGCCCAGGAGACGTTTCAGACGCCCAAGATGGCCCCCAAGATGGCCCTGGAGCGTTCCACGAGGGCCCCAAGTCGGCTCAGAGAGGCCCCCCAAAACGGCTTCCGACGGCGTCGGACGGCCCAGGAGCCGTCCTGGAAGCCCTCTTGGAGGCCTCTTGGGCCGTCTTGGGCCACCTTAGTGCCATCTTCGGCCGCCTTGGTGGGCCCGAAAAGGCCAAAATCATTGATTTCCCATGAGTTTTTGAAGGATTGTGGCATTTGCTTTTTTTCTGCCTTCCGACGGCCCGAAACGGCCCAAGTGCCCCCAAAGATCGCCCAAGAGGCCCAAGACGACCCCAAGAGGCCCCCAAGACTGCCCAAGAGGCCTCCAAAACGCTCAAGATGGCCTTCAAGACGGCCCAAGAGCCCTCCAAGACGTCCTCCAAGAAGGCCCGAAAGGGTCAAATTGGCCTCCAGGCGGCCAAGATGACCTTCAAGATGCCCACGTGTTTCCCGAAGGCTTTCCAAACCGATTCGGGGAACACATGGTCCGATAGCTTGGCAGGCCTGGCCTCAACGTTCGGTCACATAGGCGCTTCCAAAAAGACAGGGGGCGGCGGTGATTCGCCATAGGCGTCTTCGATCCGCCGCCCCCTGTTGATTCATCACATGGGTGCCTGGCGTGCTAGATCCTTTCGGTTTTGGTTTTGGCTCTCTTTCCCAAAGAACTTCCCCTGCGGCTTCGGCCCGTCCCGCCGGGGTCCGAGAAGGGAGCTCAATCCCCGGTTTGTCCTCCAAGACGGCTCAAGATGGCCTCCAAGATGGCCACGTTGGCCCAAGATGGCCTCCAAGATGGTCCAAGATGGCCTCCAAGTTCGCCCAATATGATCCAAGACGGTCTCCAAGACTGCCCAAGAGCGTCCAATATACCTCCAAGTTCGCCCAAGAAGCCTCCAAGACGGCCCAAGAGGCCTCGAAGAGGTCCTCAACGAGGACCCGAAGAGGCCAAAATCATTGATTTTCATTAGGGTTTGAAATATTTTGGCATTTGCTTCTTTTCGGCCTTCCGACGGCTCCAGACGGCCCAAGAGGCCCCCAAGATCGCCCTAAGATCGCCCACGAGCCCCCCAAGATGGCCCCATGACGGTCCAAGAGGCCCCCAAGACGGCCCCAAGAGGGCCCCAAGACGGACCAAGAGGCCTCTAAGACGCCCAACCTCCAAGACGGCCCCGACGCGCCCCAAGAGGACCCCAAGCCGGTTCAGAGAGGTCCCCAAGACGGCTCCCGACGGCGTCAGACGAGCCAGGAACGCCCAAAGACGGCCAAAGAGGGCCCCGAGAAGTCCCAAAAAGGCCCCAAGAGGCCCTCAAGAGGCTCCAAGAGAGCACAAGATAGCACTAACATGGCCCCCAAGACGGTCCAAAGATGGCCCAATCGAGCCCAAGAGTGCCTCACGAGGCTCCGAAGAGGCATCCTCCCCCTTCTCCTAGTTCCTCCTTCTTCTCCTCTTCCTCTTCCTCCCCCACGTGTTCCCCGAAGGCTTTCCAAACCGACTCGGGGAACACATGGTCCGATAGCTTCGCCCCCCAAGATGCCCCCAAGACGGCCCAAGATGCCTCCAAGACGGCCTAACCTGGCGTCAATATTGTCCAAGACGGCCAAAAAGGCCCCCAGGAGGCCTCCAAGACGGCCCAAGGGGCCTCCAAGAGGTCCTCCAGGAGGGCCCGAAGAGACCAAAATCATTCAGCGTCCCTAAGTGTTTCAAGGATGTTGGCATTTGTTTCTTCTCGCCATTCCGACGGCTCAAGACTGGCCAAGAGGCCTCTTCCTCTTCCTTTTCATGTTCATTCTCCCCCACATGTTCCCCGAAAGCTTTCCAAATCGATTCGGGGAACACATGGTCCGATAGCTTGGCAGGCCTCTGGCCACAACGTTCGGCCACATAGGCGCTTCCGAAAGGGCTGGGGGCGGCGCTGATTCGCCGTAGGCGTGTTCGATACATATTTATGCATGCGTAGTTTTGTATACATTATACACGGATACGTGCGTGATGTGTCCGCATGAATCGACCGTGGCCAGGCAGTTCATACCTGGGCTACAGGCCGGTTGATCTGCAAGAGGCCATCCTCGCTCCTCAAGCCTCTATCCTGCTTCTCCGAATCCCCCTTCCTGCACCAGCCTCCTCGGTACTCCTTGATCATCTTCTCATGCTCATCCAAACTTCAACTCTTCCAACTGTTCCAAGTCCTCTATCTCCTCCTCAATCCTCTCCTCCACCTCCTGCAAATCCTCCCTCAAACCTTCTCGCCCCTCCTCTCACGAGCAACTAACACATGATCCATATCCATGCCTTAGCGGCCTTGACCGAAGCGCGATCCAATTGATACGCGACCCCAGGGATACGTATCGCGTGAGGCATCCCTTGTGTCCACGGGGCCACAGCTGAGAAGTCGGGACCGCGAGGCCGTGGATATGGACCTGCTTCCCGCTCACGATCCTCCAACCTCCCTCCTCGTCCCTGCTCATTTGGAATGAGAAGAGATCCTGGCTCCAAAGACCTTCCCCGGGGACGGGTTCTGGGCGGGAATCCTCAGGACCCGCTTGCTTCATGGCAACTCATCTCCGACCCCCCTCCTCGTCCTGCTCCCCGCCCTGCCCTTCCTTCCTCGTCGTCGTCCGTCTCCGGCAATAGCGATGAATGGGCATTTGAGGGGTCGGTGTGTTTACCCCTGAGTCTATCCCCCCCCTCCCATGATCCTCGTCATCGTCTGGCTTCTGGGTCACAACTCGGGTCTCTGGCAGCGGGCCCGGACGATCGGGAAACACCCTGAAAGCCGCGGCGAGGCGCGGCCGTTTGAAGGCACCCCGAGGCTTGCAGACCGCCAAGAATCCACAAAAACGCCAGAAAACCCTGAGCATCGAAGGCCCAAAACGTTCCCCTCCCCCCTCATCGTTGCCCCTGAGTCCTCCTCCTCCTCCTCCTCCTCCTCCTCCTCCTCCTCCTCCTCCTCCTCTTGTCCCCTCAGCCCGTTTGGACTGCGCTCGCTCTCCCGCGGCGCGCGAGAGACAACAAAAAGAAGCACCAGCACGTGACATCAGGTGGATCCTGTGCACTCCTCCTTGTCCTCCTCCTCCTCCTCCTCCTCCTCCTCCCGTCATTTTGTGGCCAGTCCTCACGGTTTGGTAACCTCTTCGGAGTCCCTTGGTCGCTGACGTCATGGCGCTGTGCGGCTCCCCGCCGCGGCGGCCCCGGGCCCTTCGCCAGCTCTGCGTGCCTCTAAGCCCCGCGTCCAGAGCGGCGCGAGCTCAAGCTTCAACACCACGTCCACGTGCTCCTTCATTGCGGCCAGCGTCGTGGGTTTGGCCGCGAGCCGTCGCCGATCCGCGAAGGTGGCCAGGGAGGCAGTCGGGGTCAGCATGAATGGCCCTGATCGCATCGGGCACCAATGGCCCCCCGCATCGTCATGAAGGACCCAGAGACGGAGCTTAAGCTGGCCAACGCGAGCTACGCTGGCACTGTCGAGGTCGACGGGGGCTCCTTGGTGATCAATCCTGAAGGTGGCGCTGTCGCACACCCGTGATCTGGTAGAGATCCCCTTCAATGAGCAGGGTGCGGATCACGTCTGCGAGCCCACTGGTGTGTTCCTGACCGATGGGAAAATCCAGCCGCACCTCAAGGCGGGCGCGAAGAAGGCCGTGTTCTCGGCCCCAGGCAAAGACGATAGCCACACCGTAATGATGGCGTGAACAAAGATACCTACAAGAGTGACAGTAACTGCGTCTCGTGCGTTTCGTGCACCACCAACGGCCTAGCTCCCATGGTGAAAGCGATCAACGACGCGTTCGGAATCGAGCGAGGCCTGATAACCACCATACACGCCATGACCGCGTACCAGCCAACCGTGGACGGGGCGTCGAAGAAAGACTGGTGCGGTTGCCGCACAAAGCCTGGCAATATTTGTCCCTCCTCGTCCGGGGCGGTCAAGGCGAAGGCCAAGGTCGTGCCCAAACTGGCGGGCAAGCTCACCGACATGGCCTTCCGCGTGCCCACCATCGACGTATCGGTCGTGGACATTACCTGTGAGCTAGAGAAGGCGACGAACTACGAGGACATCTGCGCCAAGACCAAGCGGCTCTCCGAGGGCGACATGAAGAGATTCCTGGGCTACTGCGACGAGTCTCTCGTGTCTACCGACTTCAAGACGCGTCCCATCTCCAGCACGATCGATTCCAAGGCTGTCATCATGCGGGACTGCAAGCTCGTCATGTCCGCGACATGTACGACAACTGGTGGGGCTACTCGTGCCGTGTCGTTGACCTGATCAGGCACATGGCCAAGGTTGACGGAGCATAGGGTGTATGATGGTGCCCACAGCATCGCCACTCCACCTGTTGTTGTTCTCTGTTGGCAGCAGCGGCCGAACGCAGTCATGCGAGTCGACACCCTCGGAGGTCCTCAGGCGTGCGTCCTTCTGATCCTCCTCCTTCCCTCCTCCTCTTCCTCCTCCTCCTCCTCCTCCTCCTCCTCCTCCTCCTCCTCCCCCTCCTCCTCCTCCCCTCGCGGCGCTGCCCCAAGGCGGAGGCACGGCACGCCGCCGCCATGGTGCGGGACTGCGCTCCTGGCGCAGGCTCGGGCAGGCGCACCAGGAGAGTACCCGAGACGTACCCAACCCCTCCTCCACGCGAGGCGACTATCTTGTATGAACGCTCCATACACAAGAACACAAACGTACAGTATCTGCGCTGCCCTCATCTCCGCCGTGTCTCCCAGGAGCCCACGAACGTGAGGACAGCTGCGCACTTCGCAGCGCCCGAGCGAGCCGCGGGGTCTCAAATGGATCTGCGCTGCCATCACATCCGCCGTGCCTCCCAGGAACCCACGAACATGGCGACGGTTGCCCGCTTCGCAGCTTCCCAAGGAGCCGCGAGGTATCGGTTTTGTCTGCGTGGCCCTCCACTCCGCTGACCTGACAGGAGCCCACGAAATTGAAGACGGGTGCGCAGTTCGAAGCCTCCCCAGTGAGCCCCGAGGTATCGGCTGGATCTGCGTGGTCCCCGACTCTTGTGGGCCTCGCAGGAGCCCACGAAAGTGACGACAAGTGCGCAGTTCGCAGCCACCCAAGGAGCAGCGAGGTCCCCAATGAATCTGCGTGGCCCTCCACTCTGCTAGACCTCCCAAAATACAACGAAAGTTGCGACAGTTGCAAAGTTCGCAGCCTCCAACAGCGCAGGAGGAGGGGGGAAGAGAGAAAGGAAGTGGAGACCACATTGCGCTCTCGTAAATACAATAACCGAGCGCAGGAGGGTCGGGAAAACATGTGCTGGAAAAAGGTCGAAATATACACCTCCCCCGAATCCCTCGCCCCGGAAACCCATTTGACCAGTCTGGAGAGGGAGAGATCCTGGTGAACGGTCCGGCGGCCCTGGCTGCCCGACGGCAAATAGCCCTAAGATGGCCCCGGATGGCCTTCATGCGGCCTCAGATGGCCCCAAACTGCCCCAATTTGGCCCAAAGACAACCCCAAGGTGGGCTCCAAGACGTCCCCAAGTGGATCCCCAAGATGGTGACACGGGCAGGCAGAATGCCCACCTGGCGTGTTCCTGCGTGCGAAAGAAGGGTTGACCCTCTCGTGTCCCTGCCCTTGCTGCACTTCCCGCTTCCTCTTCCTCCTCCTCTTCCTCCTCTTCCTCCTCCATATTCCCTTCCACCTTCAAAACAACAAGCCAAACGAAAAACCCAACCATATACAATTGTAAGTAACGCATGTGTGATTATCGTCTTCGGTGGAGCTCCCGATTAACGCCACGAGCCGTGTGAGCGGTGCGCCGGAATGAGTTGGGGGTGGGGGAGCGCGTGAGGGCGGCGCAACTGGGGCCTTGGGTGGAACTCCCGATGGGGCCACGAAGCGCGTGGGGGTTACGCCGACATGAGCGGCGCGAGCACATGCTGGGGCGCCACTGGGCACTCGGGTGGGCCTCCCGGTGAGGCCATGTCGAATTTGGTGGCGTGAATGCACGTGGAAGAAACCATTCGAGCCTCAGGTGGAGCTCCCTATGGGGCCACGAAGCGTGTGAGCGGTGCGCCGACATAGGTGGTGCGGACACACGTGGACGGTGCCATTCGGGCCTTCGGTGGAGCTCCCTATGGGGCCACGATCCTCGTGTGAGGGGTGCGCCGAGCTGGGTGGCGCGGACGCATGTGGACAATGACCGTGGTGCCGTGGGTGGCGCTACACAAGGGGCCCCGAAGCGCGTGAAAGGTGCGCCGCCATGGATGGTGCGGACACATACGCGCCATCCGGGCCTTCGGGGGAATTGCCTATGGGGTCACGCAGCGTGTGAGCGGTGCGCCGAAATTGGTGGCGCGGACGCATGTGGACGGTCACTTGGGCCTTGGGTGGAACGCCCTCTGAGGCCACGCAACGTGTGAGGCGTGTTGTGGCGATGCTGGTGATGACGGCGCCGACCATGATGACGGTGATGATGACGGCGGTGATGATGATGATGATGATGATGATGTTGATGATGATGACGGTGATGATGATGCTGGTGATGATGATGATGATGATGGTGATGATGATGATGTGATGATGATGATGAAGATGAAGATGAAGATGAATATGAATATGATGATGATGATGATGATGATGATGATGATGATGATGATGATGATAATGATAATGATAATGATAATGATAATGATGATGATGATGATGATGATGATGATGTTGATGATGGTAATGCTGATAATTATAATGCTGATGATGCGAATGGTGGTGATGATGGTTACGATGGTGATGGAAATGATGATGGTGATGCTGGTGTTGCTGGTGGCGATAGAGGAGGGGAGGCGGGGGGCGGGGCCATAGAGGGACAACTGCGGCACATAGGCAACTCTAGACACATACGGATCCGACGCCCCCCAAGAGGGGGCAGTGCGGAGGGCGAAACCCCATGAGTGGTGGGCCTACCAGTAGCCGTCGAAGACGACAAGTTAGGCGCGCCGGCGACGGGCCACTGGAACCTGCCGCCCTCCAGCATCGCGATGATGAGCAACACGCCGCACGGCCAAGACGGCGGAGAAAAACCGGCCGCGAAACCAGAGCACGGCGCCCCTCGATCATGCCGATTAGCACGGGCAGGTGCTTCTCGTCCGAGCTGAGGGTGCCGAACAGTTTCGCGTCCGCGGTCGGGATCGACGAGATGGTCAGAAGTTCCGCGTCGACCGCCGCGCCCTTGCCAACCACCGCGGGCGTCGGAGCAGCGGCCGCAGCAAAAAAAACAGCAGAGGCCGCAGCAGCAGCAGCAGCAGCGGGCACCAGGGCGGGCGACACCTCCGCAGACGGCGCAACCGCCTGCTCCAACTTGTCCACCGCCATGGCCTCCCGATCGACCAGCTGCGCGGGACGCGCTCCGCCAGCCCACTCATCATCGACGCTCGCCTCGGACGGCGGCACAGCGGGCGCACCGACGAGAGGCCCAGCACCGCCTCCAGTAACAACAACCAGCTGAAGTGCAGCGCGAACCGCACCTACCTGCCCAGCGCCCGCAGCCGCACCAGCGGCGTCACGCAGTCGTTGCGCGAGGAGCTGACGGCGACGGCGGAGCCACTCCAACTTGGCCGCCGAGACGGCCACGGGAGCAGCAGCAGCAGCAGCAGCAGCGCCCTCTGAGGCCACGCAACGTGTGAGGCGTGTTGTGGCGATGCTGGTGATGACGGCGCCGACCATGACGACGGTGATGATGACGGCGGTGATGATGATGATGATGAGGATGATGATGATGATGATGATGATGATCATGATGGTGTTGATGATGCTGACGATGATGATGATGATGCTGGTGATGATGATGAAGATGATGATGATGATGATGATGGTGATGATGATGATGTGAAGATGATGATGATGATGATAATGGTGATGATGAAGATGAAGATGATGATGATAATGATGAGAAGTTGCAGAGATGACGATCTCACTCGATAGATCATCTTCGAGCCATAACAGCTTCGGCGGGGACACCCCGCTCCACTCTGCCCAGGCCTGCACGGGCCTTGCACAGGGGGCCTCTTAGGGCCCAAGCCATGCACTAGGGCCTCTAGGGGGCCTAACGCTCACGCCAGGGCCTCCTTGGGCTCTGGCCTACTATCTGGCCGCCTCGGGAGGGGCCGTACACTCACTGACGCCTGCACGCCCCCACGGCGCCTCGTCGAGGCACGTCACCTCGCTCTCCTTGCCATTGGCCGCAAGCTCGTTCTCACCCGTGGCTCGCCTCGGGCAGCACCATGAACCTCGGCGTCGTGTGCTTCCACGTGTACGTGCATGGCGATTGACTCGCCTTCTCCTCCGTCGTCGGCCTGTCCGTGAACTTTACCTTGTTGCTCAGCTCCTTTCTCCGATTCGGGGTATTCGTATGTTTTACCAGGTTTTGCTCCGTGGTGCCGTCCATCTTCGTCCACCACTTGCAAATCAAACACCCGAACAATGCTCCTGCCACGAACGTTGTCGTCATCACGATCAGGATGATCAGCGTCGTGTGGTCGTCGATCCAGTCCCGCAGCTTTGTAGCCTCCCAGAGGGTAACTGCACTCTGGTCGAGATCTCGCACTGCACATTCACTCGCCTTGGTCGCACCGCCCGTCACTCCTTGCGCGAGCAGTGTCGCCAACAAACCTTGCTTAGCCCAGGCGCTCGTTGTCTCCGAGCACGCCTCCAGCTCCTTATGCTTGTCCATCTCGTTGCAGTCCACGATGCCAGCAAGTTCTCGCAGGTACTCGAACCGCTCCGTGGTGTGCGCCTTGGTCCCTAGGTCGGCCACTTTCTTTGTTCCACTCTCCTTCTTGATGATCAGTCCGTGGACCTTTCGCTCCTGCTGGATCCACGGCGCCCGAACGTCCAGGTGCTTCCCCTTTCCGACGCCCTCGCGGTTGATCATCGCCTTCGCGGCGCTGCTGTCGACCCCGAGCTCCCAGGTCACCTTGTAGCCCAACCACTCTAGCATGTTCTTCACAAGCTTGCCGCCCATCACCACTGAGGTCGCGCCGTAGAACTCCGCCTCACCTGAGGATGTGCTCTGAACTCCTTGCCTCCTTGCGGACGCTGCACAATGCACTCCGTCCAGCTGTGTGATCCCACAGGTCATCGCGCGCCTCGTCTCCTTGCACGTCGCGAGATCCGTGTCTGTGAACAACTGCAGCTTCACCTCTCCAGGCTTGCTCCCAGTTGGCTTTTCCATCAGCACTCCAAACGTCTTTGTCCCTTTCAGGTACCTCTCCAACTTCACCAGTCGCTTCCCGTCAAACTCCGTCGGCTGACTCAGGTTCCTGGTCAGCAGCTGCACGTCCCGCTGGATGTCCGCTCTGTCGGGCGAGATGTAGAGCGCGATCCCGACTCCTGTGCGAAACTTCGCCCTCTCGATCTCGTCCAATTCAGGACTCCATGTCGGGTCCTCCTCAGTCGAGCTTGGTACCCTCGTCGGCTTGGCCTTCTCCATGCCCATTACGTAGATCAGGTCGTCGATGTGCATCACGTTCGGCCTCATCATGATGTTGCCGTTCATGAGCCTAAGCCTGTCCCGCTTCAGGTGCGAGTAGCGCCCCTGCCTGATGACACCCGTCGCTTTCAGGTCGAACACCTCCCGCAGCCGCTTGATGATCCCCTCCAGGCTGCTGATTGGACCCTCCCCGTGGAAGTCGTCCATGTGCACCTCGATCAGGATCTTCCTCTCTCTGTGGTAGTAAAACTGCGGCTGACACTCACTCCTGTCGAAACCCTCTCCCTTCAGGGTCTTCGCCGCCTTGTCCACCCAGCCAGCGCCTGCCACGCGCTGCCCAGGTAGCATCTTGTTGAGCGCCCAAACGATGTCGGCCGGTCTGCCCATCTCCGCCAGGATCGCCAGATACTCAGCAGGTGACTCCACACATACCTTCTCAGTCTGGTCCGCTTGGTAGTGCGCCTTCACGCAATCCGCGATGAAGGTCCCGTGGTTCTCCTCTTTGGTGCTGACGAAGTCCACCAGCCTGCTCGTCTGCGCCGATGAGCTCGCTGCGAACACGTCGTCACGCTGCTCCATCCACTTGAACTCCTGCGCCACATACCGCCACTTGCAGATACCTCCTCGCATCTCCGGCTCCGAGCGCGCCCTGATCCTCTTGAACTCACCGCTCTCGCTCCTCGGGACGTCCCTGTGCACCCCGTAGTGTGCCAGCACTTCCAGTGCCTCGCGCTTGCCCTTGAGCTCCACCGCGGGCTCCAGCCCGCTGACCGTCATGTAGCAGTCTGTGCCCATCCTGTCCAGGATGCTGTAGTCGATAGGGTCGTCGAGCGAGATGGCGTCCACGTGCTTCGCGCGCTTGCCTGGTGCGCCGAAGTCTTCGGCGTCGGCAGGTCTGACAAGACCTCGAGGTGTCATCGGCACATCCGCATCCGTCGTGCTCTTCTCCTCCGGCCTCGCTGCCGCTGCCGCTCCAGCTCCAGGTCCCGCGGGCGCCGCTGATGGTCCCGCGCTCGCTGCTGCAGCTGGCTGCGCCCCCTGCTCGGGCGCCCCCTGGGGTGGCGCCGCCTCGCGCGCTGCTTCCTGCGCCTCGGTCTTCGCCTTCTGCTCCGCCGCCGTCAAAACGATCGTGGGCATCGGCCTCTGAAGCCTGGGCAGTAGCTCGCACGGCCTGGCGCTCCTCGCGCCCCAGGGCAGGGCCTTCGCTGCCTTCATCAGCTTATCATCTGCCCGCAATGCTGGCTCCAGCCGCCTGCATGTTCTTGCGCGGTGCCAGCCCGCTGGCGTCAAGCACAAGTGGTCGTCGCTCCCCTTGTGCTTCCCGATCCAGATGCCCTTCACGAAACTCGACTCGCCCTTGCGCTCCAGGGACGTAGCCGCGATCTGCCTCGCGTGGGAGATCGGGGTCTTGAAGAGAGCCGTCTCTCCAAAGGGGAGAATCTCTCCGTTGTAGGTCACTCCGCAGGCTGCCTGATGGGACGTCCTCCCATCGGCTCGTGGTCGGTACGTAGACGTAGCCCAGCTAACGTACCGTGTAAGCCAACACCAGATCGGTGCATCCGCTGTGATCTTCATGGCATAGCGCTTCTCCAGGTCGAATTTGTATGTCCTCACCTTCGCCTGAAACCATCTGATCGGAGCCTCAATCGCGCCCGTGCTCTGGCTGTCCTTCAGGTTCCCGCGCTTCTCCTCCAGCTTGATGCTCTTGCTCAGCCTCTGCCGCACCTCCTCCACCAGGTTCACGATCGTGGGCTCGCCGTCCGTCTTGATGTCCGCCGTCGTGAGATGCATGCCCTCAATGAAGCTGCTCACGCTGGCTATTGCGTAGTCCGTGACCGTCTTGGTGGGCATCGAGACTGCATTGAACATCAGCGTGTCCCTGTCTGCCATCACGAGCGTCGTCGAGAAGATGTCCGCCGCTGGCGGCTCCTCATCTCCGATCTCCGCCCAGTCGCCGTTGGTCTTCAGGTAGCAGAAGTCCAGGGTGATCTGCGCCTGCCCAGTGTCCTTCTGGTCGAACGCGAGGGTCTTGCGCGGCTTGGTCGTCTCGTTCCCCCGCGCGCAGGCCTCGCACCACGGCGCTCTCGTGAGGTGCAGCAGTTCATGAGCTGCTCGTTCTTCGTCCGTGGGCGCTGCTGGCCCTGCTACTTCTCGCGGTGCTATCGAGGGTCCTCCTTGAACGGACTCTTCGTGCCTGCGCTCCAACTCCTTCATCTTCATGTGGTGCGCCGTGAGCCTCCGCTCCGCATCGCTGAGTCTGGCCCACAGCTCGCCCTTTCTGCCGTAGATTGGCTGGCCCATCTCCTTGAGCCTTGCCCGCGCGTCCTCCACGCGGCTGGAAGGGTGCAGGACGATCTCCTGCCCTTCGCGTAGCACCACTGGATGTCGAGCCAGTCGCTCTCTTCCCGCGCCCTCAGCTGCTCCACCTCGCTATGGAGCCGAGGCGGCAGCCGCAGGTGCAGTCGGTGCCGCTGTCGCTGCTCCGCTGCCCGCAGCCCCAGGCGTCGGCACGAGCGCCTCCTCCTGCTGCTCATTTGCGTTCACGCTGGCCGCGAACTCCTTCGCCTCCGTAGCTGTCTTGAAGGTCTTCGCGTTGAATCCCAGCGCGTTGTTCTTCCTGGTGAGCGGGGTGCCCTTGCTGAGGTCGCCGCCAGGGTACATGCACATGCCCGTCTTCGCGCTCAGCCAGAACTCGGCACCCTTATCCATCACCTCCAGCAGCGAGAGGATTGGCTTCGATACCGTGTCACCTAGCCTGAAGTCTGCTTTCAGCAACTTCAGCTGCTCGCACTCGTCAGTAACCGCCATCGGCACCGTCGCAATGGAGTCCATCTTGATCTCGTTGCGCTGCGCGCCCAGCAGCCTCGGGCCGTGATCATCTCCTCCCCTGCATCCTTCGCCGAAGAAAGTCGCCCCCACGTGGCAGTCACTCGCGGGGTCCAACGTGATGAAGGTCGCCCCCACGAGCTCCACGCCGCAGCACTCCGTCTCGGGATCATCCACCTCCATCGCCATACAGTTGAGCTGGTCGTCGTCGCAGATCCCGCACTCGTACTCCGCGTGCTCGATCTTGGCCACCGTCTTCGGGTCCGTGCTCTCCTGCTCAATGGCCGCGTTGCCTTTGGACCTCTCATCGGCGATTCGCTTCTTGCAGTCCGCCTTCTTGTGGCCCGTCTTATGGCAATAGTCGCACTTCCCCGAGAAGGTGTAGCCGTCCTTGCCCTTGCCTTTGGCGTCCTTTCCGCCCTTGGTTCCCGCGGCTGCTCCTCGACCTTTTCCGTCGCCCTTCTGCTTCCCTTTGTCACGCCAGAAACAGTCGCGGGCCGTGTGGCTTGGCTTGTGGCAGATCTGGCACTTGTCCTTTCCGTCCTTGCCTTTGCCCTTGGAGATCGCGTCGACGTCCATGTCGTTGCTCCCCTTATTCGCTGTCGGAGGTCGCGAGACCACTCCACTTTGGCCGATCACCGCCTCGAAGATGCAGTTCCTCATCTGTGTGATGTCGCTGCGCACCTCGCGCTGCGCCGAGCGTAGCATGACCTTCACGTCCTCTGGTGCGTGGGCCATGATCGTGCTCGTCTTCATATTCTGCGTGACCTGCTCTCCGGTCGCGCGCTCGTACCTTGAGATCAACTCGCCCCAAGCGATCAGCACCTCCGTGAAGCGCTCCTTCCCCTCGCGATCCTTCCACCATGTCGGCGTGAGGATCTGCTGGAGCATCTGGCCGTGCTCCTCATGCAGTCGCGGCCTGTACTCCCTCTACAGCCTTCTCATTGCCTCGAAGCCGTCGCCTCGCGGGCATAGCTTCACGACGCTCTGCGCCGTGCCTTTCGCAGTGCTCGCCAGCAGGTGGTACAAGCTCCTGCCCACCAGCACTCCCTGCTCGCCGAGGTCGTCCGCGGTCAGCGGCTCCTCAGCGCCCCTTGATCGCTCCAGGCCCGCCGTCCAGCCCAGCAGGCCACAGTATGACTCGAACGGGAAGATCCAATCCTCGAAGTCTTCCCTCTTGCCTGAGAACGTCGGCACCTTGCCGATCCCACGTGAGTCTAGCAGCTGCACCCCAGCTGCTCCATTGTCGGCCGCCATGGCGCGCTGGCGCCACTGGCCTGAAGGGTAGGTTCAGGCAACCTCACGAACTGTCACCATGCGGAGATGACGATCTCACTCGATAGATCATCTTCGAGCCATAACAGCTTCGGCGGGGACACCCCGCTCCACTCAGTCCAGGCCTGCACGGGCCTTGCACAGGGGGGCCTCTTAGGGCCCAAGTCATGCACTAGGGCCTCTAGGGGCCTAACGCTCCCGCCAGGGCCTCCTTGGGCTCTGGCCTACTATCTGGCCGCCTCGGGAGGGGCCGTACACTCACTGACGCCTGCATAATTATAATGCTGATGATGCGAATGGTGGTGATGATTGTTACGATGGTGATGGAAATGATGATGGTGATGCTGGTGTTGCTGGTGGCGATAGAGGAGGGGAGGCGGGGGGCGGGGCCATAGAGGGACAACTGCGGCACATAGGCAACTCTAGACACATACGGATCCGACGCCCCCCAAGAGGGGGCAGTGCGGAGGGCGAAACCCCATGAGTGGGGGGCCTACCAGTAGCCGTCGCAGACGACAAGTTAGGCGCGCCGGCGACGGGCCACTGGAACCTGCCGCCCTCCAGCATCGCGATGATGAGCAACACGCCGCACGGCCAAGACGGCGGAGAAAAACCGGCCGCGAAACCAGAGCACGGCGCCCCTCGATCATGCCGATTAGCATGGGCAGGTGCTTCTCGTCCGAGCTGAGGGTACCGAACAGCTTCGCGTCCGCGGACGGGATCGACGAAATGGTCGGAAACTCCGCGTCGACCGCCGCGCCCTTGCCAACCACCGCGGGCGTCGGAGCAGCGGCCGCACCAGCAAGAACAGCAGCAGCAGCCGCAGCAGCAGCAGCAGCAGCGGGCACCAGGGCGGGCGACCCCTCCGCAGACGGCGCAAAAGCCTGCTCCAACTCGTCCACCGCCATGGCCACCCGATCGACCAGCTGCGCGGGACGCGCTCCGCCAGCCCACTCATCATCGACGCTCGCCTCGGACGGCGGCCCAGCGGACGCACCGACGAGAGGCCCAGCACCGCCTCCAATAACAACAAGCAGCTGAAGTGCAGCGCGAACCGCACCTACCTGCCCAGCGCCCGCAGCCGCACCAGCGGCGTCACGCAGTCGTTGCGCGAGGCGCTGACGGCGACGGCGGCGCCGCTCCAACTTGGCCGCCGAGACGGCCACGGGAGCAGCAGCAGCAGCAGCAGCAGCAGCAGCAGCATCAGCAACATCATCATCATGAACGGCACCGGGGGTCGCAGCGGCAGCCGCAGGCGGCGCTAGCCGATCCCGCAGCGCGAAGAGCGCGTCGATGACGGCCGAGCACGCCACGGTAGCAACCGTGTGCCGTGGTGCCTTGGCAGCCACAGCGCCACGCACCGCAACCTTGACGAGAGCAGCAGCGTACGCCATGGGAGCCCCTCCAAGCTCGGGCCCGCCGCGGAGGGGGCGCCGAGCCGTGCGACCGGTTGAACCAAAATGGGGGAGGAGGGGGAGGAGGAAAGGAGCAGGAGGAGGAAAGGAGCAGGAGGAGGAGGAGGAAGAAGCAGGAGGAGGAGAAAAGAGACGCGGGGCGCGCTCTCTACAACAAAAAGACCCATCACCACAAGACTGTTGGGAATAACGAGAAGCCCTCCTCTTCATCCTCTGGAACCGGACCCATGTGCTCTCTTTTTTGTTGTTATCTCTCTCTCTCTCTCTCTCTCTCTCTCTCTCTCCTCGCTGAGACAAGCAGTTCTCCGTGCAGTTCCCCTCAGGCCTCCACAATGCTCGCGAAATGCAACTCGCGAAACACCCAGGGACCAACAAGACCTTCGCGCGCGGCACACTCATACCAGCAGACATATCACTACCCACACTCCGCTTTGACTGGGAGCGGGCTACCACGGAAGCACCGTAAGGAGCAGCAGGCCTGAACGCTGGTAACCGCCACCAGGTTCACCTATGCCGATGGGTAGCAAGCGTTGCTCCACGGCGACATTGAGAGAATGCTCAAGAAGCCGGAAGACCCTAAGGGTTTGGCGAGGTGGCGTAAGCCTGATATCATTCCGCTGCGAAGCTGCTGCAGCCACGAAACCAACCCATGGTGGCCTTCGAGCGAGACAACTGTCAGGTCAAACCAGCTTGTCATGGCTTGCATGTGCATCCTCACAATGGATGAACGGTGTGTCTTTTCTGGCTAAAGCATGGTGAAGCAAACGATCAACAAGGCGATCACCTGCCACGGCCTGGATCGGCTCCCCGTTCAGAGACTACCATGCTGCCGAGCTGCAGCGAGGCAAGATATGGCTGTACAAATGGCTCGCCTCGACGACTCGTGTGGCACAACTCTACTGGCTCCTGAGGAGCAAGCGCTGCGTGGACACCAAGGGCTCTGCACAGCTGGCCGCGGCTGAAGTACCTTTGGGGAGCGAAGGCAGACGAGGAATGCGAAAGCATAGCTACAACGCTGTCCCACAACGAACAACAGCACAATGCGAGTGCGCGGGGCTCCATGGAACCTTGCTCCAGGGAAGCAAATGAGCAATGATATTGGGAGCGCCAATGGGAAGCGCGCAAGAAAAGCTGGAGCCAGTGATATCGCGGTGATGGCGGGACGTTCGCCCACACACGTGCCAAGCGTCGATCTCGATCTGCTGCCCTTGCGATTCCTGAATCGTCGGGCGGCTCCTTCCCTTTACGGGGGTTCTGCGCGCAAGCCGCAAGCCCCTTGCTGCTAGCCCCCGACATGTGAGAATGCAAGCGGGCCTTTTCTCCTGCGGCCCCGAGGATGTACCAATCTGCTCTCGGCCCGATTGGGATTGTAGCGTCCGCGGTAAATTCGCCGAGAGCACCACGCTCAACCGTCATGCGACTATGACCCGTTGCGCAGGACATCTCACACAAGGGGGAGGGGCGACGGTGTCCTCAGAAGACAGGGCGGCTTCTCAGAGAACAGCATGCGTTCCTAGTGACCCCCTCCTTCTTGGGGGACCGCTCCCCCTCGCCCACTCCCTCGCGAGCGCCACCAACCCGCTCGCCTGAATCATCCTGACAACCTGCGTGCAAAACTACCCGTGCGCATCCCCTGCTTGCCCGACTTCGCGAGGACGCCAACTGTCCACATTCACCCCTGCTGGTCTTGCCCAGGGATGGGCGAGGCCAGCGTCGGTGTAGGTGCAAATCGGAGGAAAAGCAATTCAGACACAAGAATCCTAGAATCATCACGGAAACCATCCTGACAAATGTTTCAACGCGGATTCAGCCGTGTCGACGAGAAGCCTCCAGGATGCTCAGATGAACGGGAAACGCCAGGATGCCCAAGGGCCAGGATGCCCAAGGGCCGCCGTTGTCTCGACTACCCCTGCTCCGATAGCTGACGCCCCCTAGCAAACGGAGGTCAACGAATTACCCTGGCGAAGGGCCCAACCATATGCAGTTGTGAGTACCGCAGGGCAGGCGGGACGATCGAGGGGGGCCCCCTGTGGGGCCGCGAACCGCGTGAGACGGCGAACCGGGCGAGGGGTGTGCCAACATGGGGCGGATACTGCATGCGGACTGTGGGGGAGACGCATGCGATGACGGCCGCTGTGACCTTCGGTGGAGCTCCTCATGGGGACATGGAACGTGAGGAGCGTACCAAAATGGGCGGGGGAGGCGCGCGCGAGGACGGCCGCAGTTGCCTTCGGTGGAGCTCCCTATGCGGCCGCGAAGCGTGTGATGGGTGTGCCGAAATAGGTGGATCGGACGAATGCGGGCGGCGCCCCTGGGACCTTCGGTGGCGCTCCCTGTGGGGCCAAGATCATAGTGAGGGGTGCGCCGAAATGAGCTGGTCGGACGCATGCGGGCGGCGCCCCAAGGATCCTCGGTGAAGCTCCCTACGGGGCCGCGATCCTCGTGAGGGGGGTGCCGAAATGGGTGGGTCGGACGCGTGAGGGCGGCGCCCCTGGAACCTTCGGTGGAACTTCCTACGGGGCCACAATCCTCGTGAGGGGTGCGCCGAAATGGGTGGACCTTCGGCGGAGCCCCCCATGGGACCACGATCCTCGTCAGGAGTGTGCCGAAGAGGGTGGGTCGGACGCATGCGGGCGGCGCCCTGGGGCCTTTGAAGCTCCCTGTGGGGCCACGATCCACGTGGTGCTGGAATGGGTGGGCCGGGCACATGCGGCCGCAGCCACTGTGGCCGAAAGTGGAGCTCCCAATGGGGCCAAGATCCTCGTGAAGGGTGTGCTGAAATGGGTGGGTCGGACGCATGCGGGCGGAGCCACGATCCTCGTGACGGGTGTGCCGAACTGGGTGGGTCGGACGCATGCAGGCAGCGCCCCTGTGACCTTCTGTGGAGCTCCCAATGGGGAAACGATCCACGTGATGTGTGTGCAAATCGGTGGGTCGGACGCCTGCGGCCGCAGCCCGTGGGACCTTCGGTGGAGCTCCCAATGAGGCCGATCCTCGTGAGGGGTGTGCCGAAATGGGTGGGTCGGACGCATGCGGCCGCAGTCCATGGGACCTTTCTGGTGGAGCCTTTATGGGGCCGCGATCCTCATGAGTTGTGTGCCGACATGGGTGGGTCGGACGCATGCGGCCGCAGCCACTGGGGCCTTCGGTGGAGCTTCCTATGGGGCCACGCAGCGTGTGAGGAGCGTGCCATGATGGTGATGACGATGATGATGACGATGGTGATGTTGATCACGTGCGGAGAGAGGAGGCAAGGGAGGGAGGAGGGAGGAGGGAGAGCGGATGAGGAGGAGAGAAGGAGAGGAGCGCAGCGACTGCCTCTTCAACAAAAACAAGGACCCAACACCACGAGATGGTTGGGAAAAGCAGGACGGTGCCGTGCGGCATGAGCGAGGCGATGGGCATCTGGCGCTGCTCGCCGCTGGAGAGACGGACCTCTCTGGCGGCCGGAGGCTTCCTCAGATGACTTCCTCCTCCTGCGCCTCCTCGATGGGTGGCGATAGGAGGGGCTGGCCCACAGGGGGGGGGCATTGACTTGGAATGCGATGCATCGCCGATAGATCGGCGATAGTCAAGCCGCACCTTCCTGGGCAGGTGCCCATGCCCCGATTGTCGATGGATGGGCGTCAGGGGGTCGATGATTCCCTTCCTTGAGCCAGTCCCCCCTGACTTCTCCTCCTCTTCCTGCTCCTCCTCCTCCTCCTCCTCCTGCTCATCGTCATACAGTGGTTCCTGATCATAAGGACGCGCGGTGGTAAAGACGCACTTATTGAGCGGTGCGCGGCCAACATTCCAAGGACGCAAGGGTAAACGACCCCCTCGTTGTCAAATGGGCGCCAGCCAGCGATCGCGGCTAAGGACGGGCCGAAGAGGCAAGGGCACAGGGGCGGGCACCCTGGGAGAACCACTGGTCCTCATGATAGAATTGACCGACGACAGAGACCACGACAACGCTGAAGACGGGTCGGGCAAGCGGCTCGGGCGGGGCATAAAACCGGGCGGGACAGACGAGCGGTCGGGACAGACGGGCCGCCTTCGTCGTTTGCAGGCGGCGAATTTGGAGGGGGGAAGGATTCGCCTCTCTCCCCCCCCGTCCCTTACACCAAAGGGGGGTCCTGACTTGCCCCTCCCCCTCCCCTCACCCCGCTGCCCTTGGAGGTTCCCTCTTCGACCGGCGCCCGTCCGAGACTGGACGTGACCCGTTCGCCCATCTTTCTTCACAATCGGCCGAATGTATATTCAGCTTTTCGTGGCGGCAGCGACCCGTATTTTGTCCATACCAATGCCGGCGCCTCACGTCGGGCACGTGAAAACGCTCTTCCCACGCTCCAGAGAAGGTCGAGCAGAACGGTGCCCGTTGGTCCGCCTGCAGGCCCTCCACCATTGTGAGCCATGAGCTGCTCACATCGGTGTTGTTCTGTGTGTGTTGTGTCCGTAACGGTGCTCATGGAGACTGGTTGTGCATCATCGCTGCGGCTTCTCCTCTGACCACCCCAGGGCATCTGGAAACCTCTACCACGGGGAACAGGATTCCCAACCCTGGGATCACGATAAGGGGCATCGATGTGGGGGGAGGGGGGACTTGGGACATGGTGGTCGATGCGCTCTCCCCTGAAGCCATCCCCCCTTGTCGTTGCCCGGGGCAAGATGATTCGCCAAGGCACATCCGGCGCAACATGTGGGGACCGTGTGGTCGCCGCGGCCCGCTTCTCCCTGCTCCTCTTCCAAACGCCGTCATGTGTGTTCATGCCCGCACCAATGTTCGCATCCGCAACCACTCCCTCATAAAATGTCGGTTGTTTCAAGCTTCGTGCCGACATGGTACAGGCCACGAGGAACGATGGTGCGGTCAAACTGTAAGAGTACATGTCGGTCCGATCCGTTCATCGAACATTTGGAAATAGGACTGACCCCCAGACGTAAGCACGAGCTGGACATGAACCGCTGGACAATGGTGAACAACTCGCGTCCAAGACTACACCCTTTCAGTGTTACACGAACATGCGCCCGGCGAGTTACACATGCAACATCTTGGTGCCTGGCGCGACACACGTGCCATGATGACCAGCACGGGCGAAGACCCCGCGCATTGCGAACACAATGCTGCGGAGAGGATTGCCGCGTGCTCCCCAGTTCGCGATGTTCAACGACGGCCGAAACAACAGGGATGGCGCGAGCCCCCCTCCCCCCGCCCCGGGGCCCTAACTACCCCCTCTGCCCCCGCCCGCCCCACCCCTCGAGGAAGAGGAGAGATGAGACTTGGGAGGACGACGTGAAGGAGAAAGGCGAGAAGCAGGGAGGTAGTAGAGGGGGAGAGGAGGAGCAGGAGGAGGAGGAGGAGGAGGAGAATGAGGAGGAGGAGGAGGAGGAGGAGGAGGAGGAGGGGGAGGGAGAGGAGGTTGAGAGAGTAACAGTCGCCCAAAAAGAGGCGAGTCGGCACGCGCAGCGGCGCAAGCCCGTGACCCCCCCCCCTCAGTCGTCCATAGGGACGGATCGACGCCTTCAGCGAGGAGGCGAAAATGAAGCCTTACACGAGAACAACACCAAAAACTGACCGAAGGGCGCGGCGATGAGAACATTAGGCTGGCGCCCCGCGCGGCCAACTTCTCCCCTTTAGGAGCTCTCCCCGACGGGCTGGGGGGACGGCGGACTGACCTCCCACAGGAGCGCGAGAAGCTCTCAGTGGGACTGACCCTCCGAAGAGGCCTTCCTCCGCTGGACTGGGCCGCGGCCTCCACGCCGAACGACTCAAAAAAGTATAGGCGGTGCGGCAACCAAACCCGCTGGCCAAGGCGCGCACCGTCGCCACCTCCTGCAGCACCCGCCGCGTCGAGGAATGGGAAGCCTTTCGCCAGCCAGCGCCGACTCGGCGGCGCGGAGCTCGGCCATGGCGGCCACCAAGGACCGATGCTTGCGCAGCACCTCGGCACGGGCCTTCTGCGAGGGCTCGCACGGTGGCGGCGGCCGCGCGGGCGGAAGCGGGGTCGCGCGCACGCGGACTCTCCCTGCCTCCGCCGCCATGCCGCCGCCATCCGTCCCGACGCCTCGGACGTCACCTCCATCTCCACGCTCTCCCGCATCCTGGTCGTCGGGGCCGTCGGGGGCCTCGAGAGCAAGCGCCGCCTCCGCAACGGCTACGGCGGCGAAGCGCCAGAGTTCCGCCAGCTCGGCCTCGATCTCGAGGTCGGTGGGGCCAGGGGGAGCCACTGGCTGCCCGATCGGCCCCGCGCCATGCTCGCCCCCCTGCCCCGCCCTCGGCGGCTCGCGTCGGCCTCGGGGCCAGCACGCGCGGCATCAGCACCTGGCGCACGCCTCCGGGGGGCGGCCGCCTCCTCGCCGTCGGCGTCGCTCGCGGACGTGGCCGTCAACGCGTCGAGGGGGGCGCGCCCGAGGAGCGGCAGCCGCTGGCCGAGGTGCACCTCGATGGCGCCGAGGTAGTCGGCGAAGTGCACGGCGGCGCGGCCATGTGCGCGGGCGTACTGCGCCCGCCGTTCGGCCGCCGAGCGGTTGGGACGCCGCCTGCGCAACGTCCCGCCTCCAGCAGCAGCGCCCGTCACCACAGAACCGCTGAGAAGAGAACGTGGAGGATCGGAGCCGAGGAGCCCCGTGGCGCTGGCTCGGAGGCGAGCCAGGCGGAGGATGAGGAGGCGGAGGAGGAGGATGACGAGGAGTAGCGATAGGACGAGGATTCATGGGTGAGGTCTGACGTTCGATGATGCATGTGGTGCCAATTGCCCTGGTCCTGTCCTTCCGCTCTGCACACGTCACAAGAAGGCCGCGCGGTGGCCTTGCAGCGGCCCCGCTTGACGTCCTGAGCTGTCATGGGGCTGGACGGGCGAACAAGGCTGGACGAAATCCTTGAATTTGACAGCGAGGAAAGACGGACATCCTCCTCCTCCTCCTCCTCCCCCTTCCCCTCATCTGTCCGCCTCCTCCGCCGCCTCCTCCTCCTCCTCCTCCTCCTCACCCTCATCCGTCCACCTCATCCTGGCCTCCATCTGGGCCCTCTTTTCGGTCCAGGTCGGGGTAAGAGGGTTGTGCCGTATCCCAAGGCACTCCCATGCTGGCTTCTGTCGTAGTGACCGCCTGAAGCATCCTATCGTATATCCTCCTCCTCCTCCTCCTCCTTCTCCTCCTCCTCCCCTTGTTCCTCATCCATCTCTCTCTGTCTCCACCGGCTACACGCAATAACAACCCTACGCAAGAGTGACCTGTGGTGCCTGGCGTGCCGATCTTACGTGTAGCCGACGCTCCTCCTCCTCCTCCTCCTCTTCTTCCTCCTCCTCGTCCTTCATGTGTAGAAACCTTCCGCATGGGCTCCGCATATATGGGGTCGGAGGATCGCGCCGCATCGCCGATTCATCCGTCTGGGCGGCCGGGAAGGTGGATGCCTAGCCCGCACTGCTGGGGGCAGGCCCAGAGGCCTCCGCGGCCTGCCCTCCTCTCACGCGATGTTGCAATGCCTCGCAACACGCGCGCCTGTCGTTCAGACGCGACAGTAACGATAGACCGACCGCCTAGACTGGGATGGGAAGAGACAAAAACATAAACATTAATTCTCGACGGTCCCTGCGGATTTCTCGGACCTGCGCCAAACCCACTCCATGGCGCCAGAGGGGGGGAGCCCAGCGCAGATCCGAGAAACCCGAGACGGCCGTCACAAACTTATGCTTCATGCCGCTTCTCTTCTTCGAGAATTGGTGGCTCGCTCGCTCGCTCGCGATCTGAATATCATTTAACCGATCCCCATCCTGGCGGCGTGGCCTGGGCTCCACTGGCAGATTTAAACCCCTAGATGGGGATATAGGCCGTTCCCTTTGGGTTTCAAGGGGTGCATCCCCAACTGAGGGAGTACTTTGGCGGGGGTCTCGAAGGGGATGGGGAAGGGGATGGGGATGGGGATTGGTTAAACGATACCGACGGTCGCTGCCCCTGATGCCGCCCTCGGCCCGGCGCAGGGCGGAACCGCAGGTCAGACCCCGCAGGCCGACGCCAGCCTTCCCTGCCTGCCAAGGGGGGCATGGCCAAGGGCCTCAAGCGACAGATGTTCCTGCAGAGCCCCACGGTCGGGCCCCTCGTGAGCCAGCAGGCGACGGCAAGCGTCCTCCTCCTCCTCCTCCTCCTCCTCCTCCTCCTCCTCCCCGCTCCTCTCCTCCTCCTCCTCCTCCT
>CAUYUJ010015959.1:0-37500 GCA_963575745.1 Prorocentrum cordatum
TGATGATGATGATGCTGATGATGATGCTGATGCTGATGCTGATGACGGGGATGATGATGATGATGATGATGATGATGATGATGATTGATGCTGATGATGCTGATTCTGATGATGATGCTGCTGATGATGATCATGGTGACGATGACGATGATGCTGATGATGATGATGATGATGATGATGATGATGATGATGATGATGATGATGATGATGATGATGATGATGATGATGATGATGATGATGATGATGATGATGATGATGATGATGATGATGGGAGGAGGGAGGAGGGGGAGGAGGAGGAGAGGAGGAGACGCGGGGCACCGTCTCTTCAAAACGAGGACCCAACACCACAGGATGGTTGGGAAAAATGGACGCAGGGGGAAGAACATGAAATATATGACGTAGGGGGCGACGAGGGGGAGTAGGAGGGAAGCAGTTTGACGACGATGTAGGAGGTGGAGCCTATGAGTCCCAGGCTTGCTCGCGCCTGCTGCCCGCGCGCGGAACCCCGAGGACTTGTCCGAGCAGCTTGAGGCCTCGCGGGCGGCGAACGAGGAACTCGCGGCCCTGGTTGACGCGGCCGAGGCCAGGCCGCTGCTTGCGCGGCAGGAGGGCGAGGCAGTAGGACGTATGCATGAGGCCGTGGTAAGGTGTGGATCAAGATGGGGGAGGAGTAGGGGGATGATGGGGGTCAACCCGAAATTCATCAATGATGTCGGAGTAAACTCCCTCCAAACTCCTTCTCTTGAGGTACCTACAAGGATTCATTTCCACAGGTGTGACTTCAACGCCTCGATTCAACGTGACTGTTAAATTTTGACGATCCAGAATCGTGCCCGAACACCATTCGTGGGACTGCAACACCGCGAATCAACATTGTTGTTGCGCTTAGAGAATCCAGACTTGTTTTTATTCATCATTCCAGGTACGCCAGCCATGCGAATCCGTGAAGCTTATTACCTGTAAAGCTCATGTGTGCGGCGCTAATGCGAAAGCCACATTTCGAGCAAGAAACCGCTTTCAATCCGTGGATTTTTTGTACACGTTTAAGTCGGGTGTGCACGGCGGTAATGCAATAACCACATTTCGTATTGCTTGTGATGTTTCAGATGAGTGTGCGCGGCGCCAAGGCGAAAACCGCATTTTGGAAGCGGCCCGCTGTCCGTCTGTGAAACTGCTGCTAAGTCGTAAGCTTTGTGCTCATAAACGGTGATGGCGTCTCATGCGAAACGCTTGGCCCGCCTTTTCGCCCGGCTTCGGGGTGCGATAAGGATTTAATCAGTCATAAGGAAAACGAATTGAAGATGAGGGCGGGGACGGGGACGTGGAGAGCGAGGACGAGGAGGTGAAGGAGGAGGGGCGGGAGAAAAAAGGGAGGACGAGGAAGAAAGAAGAGGAGGAGGAGAGGAGGAGGAGGAGGAGGAGGAGGAGGAGGCTGAGGAGGAGGAGGAGGAGGAGGAGGACGAGGACGAGGGGAGGAGGAGGAGGAGGAGGAGGAGGAGGAAGAGGGGAAGGAGGAGGAGGAGGAGGAGGAGGAGGAGGAGGAGGAGGAGGAGGAGCAGGAGAAATTGGAGGAGGGGGAGGAGGAGGTGGCGGTGGAGGAGGCGGAGGAGGAGGAGGAGGGAGAGGAGGAGGAGGAGGAAGAGGAGGATGAGGAGGAGGAGTAGGAGGAGGAGGAGGAGGACAACGCGATCCCCAGATGTCGTGCAGGAGGAGGAGGAGGTGGCGGTGGAGGAGGTGGATGTGGAGTGGGTGGGGGTAGGATGCACGAGGTGCGAGGTATGAGGGACGAGGACCAATGTCTAGAGTCCGACGCCCGCGAGGGTCTCGACGAAGGACAGATCTAGACGCGTCTGAAATCGCTCAGACTTGCAAGCGGTTGGCGCTGGCTGTGTTACAGTCCACAACTATTCAAGCTGGCGCCGATGTCACCCGTCATTGTCCCTGTCCTCCTTGTTGCCCTTCTCCTCCTCCGCTTCGTTGTCGTCCCCTCGTGGTCGTGGTCGTCCTTGTCCTCCCTCATCCCCCTCCTTCTCCTCCTCTTCCTCGCCTTCTTCGTCGTCGTCGTCATGCCATCCTCCTCATCGTCGTTGTCCTCCTCCTCTTCCTCTTCCCTCTCCCCTGATCGTTCTGTTCCTTGGTCCTCCTCGTCTTCGTCGTCGCCCTCCGTCGCTCTCCCTCTGGGGCTGTATGTGTTGGCGGGGTGGGGTGCCGGGCACGCATAGGATTGAGACGAATCGCTCCGCGGCTGCCCCGGGCCTCCCCCCTTCCCCACGCCGGCGAGGCTTCCAGAAAGCGGGCGGAGTACGAGTGGGGCGTGGAGCGCGAGGACGCTCTTGGGGAGGACGGTGGTGTGAGAGACGGGGGTGGAGGAGAAGGGGCGACGGGAGGGGCAGGGGCTATGGGGGGAGGAGTGAAGGGGTGGGAGTGGGGGAGGGGACGGGAGGATGGGGGCGGTGGAGGAGGGAGAGATGGAGTGAACCCAGCCAACGCCAGGAGGAGGAGATGAGTACGGTGGTGGTGGTGGTGGTTTTTGCTGGTGACGACGACGACGACGACGACGACGACGACGACGACGACGACGACGACGACGACGACGACGACGACGACGACGAGGAGGAGGAGGAGGAGGAGGAGGAGGAGGAGGAGGAGGAGGAGGAGGAGGAGGAGGAGGATGATGATGATGATGATGATGATGATGATGCTGATGTCCGAATCAGAGCTTGCCTCTGTAGGGGTCCTAGCGGATTTAAGGGTAGGTGAGGTGTGTTGCCGATTCGGTGGCCGGGCCCGGGTGCCCGGGTGCCCGGGTGCCCGGTTGCCCGGGTGCCCGGGTGCCCGGGTGCCCGGGTTCGCCGCCGATTCGGTGGCCGGGCCTGGGTGCCCAGATGTCCGGTTGCCCGGGTGACGGGTGCCCGGTGCCCGGGTGGGTGCCCGGGTGCCGGGTGCCGGGTGCCCGAATGCCCAGTGCCTTGTAGCCTTATAGTTTTATAGCCCTATAGCCCTATCGCCCAATTGCCCTGTAGCCCTATAATAGCCTTATAGCCCTATAGCCCTATAGCCCAATAGCCCTATAACCCTATAGCCCCAAACAAATTCTGATTGGGGTTGTTCTCTGGTATCATAATGATGGTGATGATGATGCAGATGATGATAATGATTGTGATGATGCTTCTCATGATGGTTGTCGCGGTGATGATGATGGTAATGCTGATTATGATGATGCTGATCATGATGATGATGCTTATGATGATGCTGCTGCTGATGTGATGATGATTACGATGATCATGCTGACGATGATGATGATGCTGCTTCTGATGATGGTTGTCGCGGAGATGATGATAATGATGATGATGATATTTTCTGACCATGATGATGATGATGATGATGATGATGATGATGATGATGATGATGATACTGATGATGATGATGATACTGATGATGATTCTGATGATACTTCTGATGATGGTTGTCGTGGTCATGGCGATAATAATGATAATGATGCTGATGATAATGCTGATGATGACGATTATGATGACGATTATGATGATGATGATGATGATGATGATGATGATGATGATGATGATGATGATCATGATCATGATGCTGATGATGATGATGATCATGATAATGTTGATGCTGATGATTGAGACTATGCTGTCCACGACGATGACGATGCTTTTGGTGGCGTCGATGATGATGGTGGTGGTGGAGGCGGCTGCAATGATCAGGATAGTGCTGAGGAGAGTGATGATGATACTGATGATGATTATGATTATGATGCTGATGACGATGATGGTGATGATGATGATGATGATGATGATGATGATGATGATGATGATCATGGTGGTGGCTATAGCGAGGATGAGGACAAAGATTGCTGGTGACAGTGTGGACGAGACGGGCTCGCCGACGACGATGATGTTGATGGTGCTAATGAAGATGGTGATGATGTGGCTGCTGTTGCTGATGGTGGTGATGATGATGACGATGATGATGACGATGATGATGACGATGATGCTGATGATGATGATGATGATGATGATGATGATGATCATGCTGATCATGATGATGATGATGATGACGATTATGATGATGATGATGATGATGATGATGATGATGATGATGATGATGATGATGATGATGGTGCTGATGATGATGGTGATGATGATGCTGTTGATGCTGTTGATGCTGTTGATGATGATGATGATAATGATGATGGTGATGCTGATGATTATGATGATGATGATGCTGATGATGATGATGATGATGATGATGATGATGATGATGATGATGATGATGATGATGATGATGATGATTATGCTGATGATGATGGTGATGATGATGCTGATGGTGATGCTGATGATGGTGATGCTAATTATAATGCCGCTGATGATGATGATGATGATGATGATGGTGGTGGTGGTGGTGGTGATGATGATGATGATGATGATGGTGGTGGTGGTGGTGGTGGGTATGGATGAGAGGGCGATGGGAGGGGTAGGATGTGGATGGGGATCAGAGAATATTCAGCATGCAGCACCGATGCTGTAGTACGCCCTCCCATCCCCAGTCCCCCTTCACGCTTTACACTATGAAGAGAGTCCCCTTGCAGGACGAGCTTCCATGAGGCTTTCATTCATGCGAGGGCCCCGTCGAATCATAGAATCGCCACCATCCCTTGAGTATCATGAACTTCAACAGGGGGAGCCCCAGTTTGAAAAAGAGCTGCCCTCCATCCGTGCATTTTTTCACAAGTCAAATTTTGGGCTACAGTCGGCCCGGATTAGTAGGTCGACCCTGCCAAATCAAGGGTACCTTCGTGTCCTGTGTCTCGCGACCCGTGCCTCCTGCATTCCTATGGCAATGTGGCCCTCGGAAGGGTCTTGTGTCCTCTCGCGTGTCCTGTCCAATGAAACCGACTTTATGGCAGGTGGGAGCGTCTGAGGCGAGAGCGCCATGCTGTACAGAAGGCGCCCTCCGTCCGCGTAATCTGCGCAAGTCGCACGGTGTGTGCCAGCAGGAAGGCCTGTCTCAATCGGAACCCCCATTTTGAACATGGGGATCGCCTCCCCAATCCATGTAGCAGTACCCATCGGTCGTTGAAAGTATGTATTTTTGGAGTCCCAGACAGATTCCAATCTACTTTAAGCGCCTTCCTACTTCAATGATCGCTTGGCTTCATCTGTTCCGTCCTCTTTAGGGGGCGTGCGGACACCCAATCTACTTTCAACGCCTTCCTACTTCGCGCTTCTACCTACTTCCGACCGATGGGTAGACTTTTTCAAAACGAGTGTGCATGGCACTAAGATGAGGTCACCATTATGAGATGACCTCAGACGAATCTGCGCGGTGCTGAGGCGGTAGCAACGTTCTGAACATGAACGGCGGCCTCTCCGTGCGTGTAGCGGTTCGAAGCTTCGAGCTTCAGGATTTTTTGATTGTCAGGAGGTCTCAGGCGAACCACCCCGACTGCCCTACCGACACGTCTGGTTGTGCGAGGAGGAGTCGAGGATGCGTGATCTTCGGCCCCTCCCACCACACTATTTAATTTGTTGAGACGAGACACAGTGGGAATATGGTAGGGAGTACCGCGGCTTCCCAGGATGCGGGCAACCTGGGAACGTATTTGGGGCCTTGTTTGGCGCCCTTGGGTTTCTTGAGGGCCTCCTGGGAGCTTCATGGAGGCCTCTTGGAGGCCTCCCGGGGGCCTCTTGAGGGTCTGTTGCGGCAAGCGGCGGGCTTTTGGGTCCATATTGGTGGAGGGGTTTCTGACGGTCTGACGGTGGCGCTCTCTCTGGGTCTTCCTCGGGGCCACCTTTGCCGCCTTGCTTCCCGGGCCCCTGCTGTTGAGGTGCTGACGCTTCGCCGCGATAAGTCATTCTGCTTTCAGCGATGGACCAGGAGTTTGAGGAGGAGGCGGAGGATGCCCTTGAAGGGTCTAGAGGGTTACATCTGGTCCCTCTTGAACTAGGTTTCCGTAAGAGGGAGGGGGACAAGGATGATAATGACGATGGCGATGACGACGCCGATGACGGCGATGATGATGATGATGATGATGATGATGATGATGGTGCTTCTGGTTATCATGATAGAAATGAAGCGACTCTGGCGATGAATGTGATTGTCTTGTTTCTTCTTAAATCTGCCTTGAGTGTTGGAAATAATCTGGAAATCATTTGTCTATCGTTGTTAGATCCAAAGCAGAAAATGTAGTACGCCAGACAAGCGATTCATTTGTTTTGCGTTTTGAGCTCAGTTTCTCTAGCGTTTTCAGATCTGTTCATTGTGTTGTTGAACATTGCCGTCTACCACGTCCTCAGTTCCTTCTCCTTGCGTCCAGTCCTCATTATATTTCTATCATCATTTTTGTGACCTTCTCTGATCGTCATTGCTGGCTGGTCGCGAAGCCTCTGGACCTGTTCCTCACCAGTGTTAGGCCGGCGTCGGAGCGTTTTTTGAGCGTTTTTAGCTCTGCGCCCCGGGCGCGGAGCGGGAGGAACGGGGGTGGGAACGGGAGAGCGCAAGCGAAGACGGCAGTGAAGACAAGGAGCGGCCTCTGACAAGAAAGCAGAAAACGCTGAAGTGAAGAAATGAAGATCCACAGCGACGGGCCCGAACCGCTTTCAACAAATGCAATACAAGCCGCAAACAACAATGTCGCGTCTTTTTTCAAGCTTCTTGAGCTTGTCAAGAGCCCAATGTGTAAAACGGTGGCGAAACGCCCAGGACGTTTTCGAGAAGAACCAAGGGGTTGTGATCGTGGTGCACGTGACGACGCCCATGATGATGGTGGTGTTCGTGGTGTTGATAGTTGTGGCCGTGATAGTAATGAGTACGACGACGATGAGGATACTGAGGTGGGGGATGATGATGAGGATGATGATGCTGATGATGCTGATGATGCTGATGATGATAACGATGATGATGCTGATGATGCTGATGATGATGACGATGATGATTCTGATCATGACGATGCTCATGATGATGATTATGATGGTGGTGGTGGTGATGATGATATTGATGTTGATGGTGCTGCTGCTGCTGATGATGATGGTGATGATGAGGAGGATGAGGATTAGGATGAGGATGAGGATGAGGCCGATGATGAGGAGGATGAAGATGATGAGGATGATGGTGAGGAGGAGCACGAGGAGAAGGAGGAGGAGGAGGAGGAGGAGGAGGAGGAGGAGGAGGAGGAGGTGGAGGAGGCGTACGCTACAGGTTGGTGCCTTGCAGCTTGCCCAAGAAAAAGGCGGAGGAGGAGGAGCACGAGGTTTTCGGACGTCTCTGGGCCTCCGGAGGCCTCCAGAGGCCTCCGGATCTTCGCGAGGCCTCCCCTCTGGGCCCCTCCAGGAGCCCTGCCCTTCTGAGGAGCAGCGGGCCAACAAAAACTACCAGGCCACTCTCTCGAAACCTCTAACAACGAATGTCAAAATGGACCGGCTTGCCATTTCAGGCGAAAGCAGCACACCAGAGCATTCTTTCGCACACGTTCTTTTTTTCATTCGTCTTCGCCTCTCCTCTCCTCTCCTCTTGGCCTTTCCTTCTCCCTTCACCTCTTTTCCCCCACCCCCTCTCTCCTCCGCTCTCTCCTCCCACATCCCTATATGCCTGTATTGTCTGTCCCTGTTCCTTGCAGTGCCAACCCTTGAGCCCACGAGCTCCTGCTCATCCTCACCGTGCTCCTCTCACCCTCCTCCCCTTCTCCGAAGTATCTGAAGTCCCTCGAATACCCTCCGCAACTATCTCACAGTCGGAGCATCTTCCGCAGTCCAGAACCGCCCAAGACTGCCGAACGCCTCCGAGCACATCCCGCAGGTGCGCGGAGACCGCCGACGCCCTTCGGAATCCGCCGTCGACCTCCGAGGGCAGCCGCAGGAGCCGCCGAGGGCCCACGGAGGCTCCGCCGTCCGCCACGCGGCGCCCAGCGCATTCCTTGGGCGAGGCAGGAGACCCGTTGCTCCTCCGCCGACGACGCCGACGCCGACACCGACGACGCCGACGCCAGCGCCAGCGCCGACGTCGACGCGGACGCAGACGATGACGCGGACGACGTCGCCGACGACGTCGCCGACGACGCCGACGCCGACGACGCCGAAGACGACGACGCCGTCGAAGACGACACCGACGCCGACGCAGACAGTGCCGACGAGGGCGGCGGCGGCAGCGGCGATGTCGGCGCCGACGACGGCTGCACCACGCGTGTTGGGGCACGATGGGGGCGCGTGCCTTTTTGCATTCTCGTCGTCAGTAGCCAGTTTGGCTCAGGAGGAGAATCCTGGAAGGGACGAAACGCAAGCCCGATACTGTAAAACAACTGCATCGACGTGCTGTGGTCGTCCAGCTTGATTGTCCCAACTTGAGAGGCTGCGGCGGCGTCGTTCTTTTTGACAGAGCGCTTTCTACCGCTGCTGGCAGGGAGGGGTATCCTTCCCCTGTCAAAACCAGGCGGGGCGGTGTTCCGGACCCGGGAACATCAACAAATTAGTGGGGGGGTGTAGGAACCTCCCTTCCCCCCAGGAAAATCAAAATTAGTAGGGGGGTCAGGAGCGCATGTCGGACCAATCCCAGCCGACTGGGACTACTTGCAATCGACTGGGATACTTTTCAACCGGCCAAAAATCAACTGGTACCAATTACAACCAGTCATTTTGGACCTACAATCGGATTCTTTTGGTACCTCATTTTTAGACGTTCCAAACATCAAATGAGCGTCTTAAGGGTACACATTCATTCAGGGGGTCAACATGGGTGCCCCTGTCGGAATTGGTACCAGTTTACTTTCTGTAATGTTTTTGAGCTGTGCTGTTTTGCAACAGCATCTCACAATAAAACATATCACTTCAACAGCAGCACAGATCCTACACAACAACATACATTCACAACACATACCCACACACCTCCCACGACAACACATTTCGAAAGCCCGACTTATCATCCTCGTTGTCATCGGCCGTTTTTCCCTTCTCTTTTCCTGCCTCTTCCCTCCTCTCCTCTTCTCCTTCCTCCTGCTCATCATCATCTCACTCGTGCCGCATTTCTCGTCGTCCTCTTTTTATCCCCTCTTGCTTCTCTCTTGTTCCTCCTCCTCCTCGTTTTCCTCCTCTTCCTTGTCCTCCTTATCCGCCGCCCCCTCCTCTTCCTCTCCCTCCTCCTCTTCCTCCTCCTCCTCCCCCGGCGGGAGGCAGGGCGACTTCTTCGGCTATGCTCCCCCTCCCCGTGGGTTCGGGGGTCTCCCGAACCCCCGAGGGCACGAAACGCTTCCCTCGGAAGCGTCGCCCTCGGAGCCAGGGGAACCTTCGCGCCATGGATATCGTCCGCAGTCATGGGGAGCCCACCAGGCTTCCCCAGGGAGTTTTCGAGATTGCCTGGGAATCTTGAAGGATCCCTTGAGAATTTCCAAGAATCCCTCGGGAAACCGAAGGAAGTCTGCAGAATCCTTAGGCGCCCTCAGGAATCCTATAGGGATGACACAAGAATCCTGAATCCTTCAGGCATCCAGAAGAATATTGGGAATCCACAAGACACCCGAGGAATCCGCAGGACACCTAAGGAACCCGCAGGAATCCAGAGGAATCCAACGGACTCCAAGTGAAACCTCAGGAATCCTTGAGGAATCCTTCATGAGTTCTTCAGGGATCCACAGGTTTTTCTGCGGAATCCCCGGGAATCCTCAGGGATCTAAAGGACGCCGAAGGAGGCCTCAGGAACCCTTCGGAGTTCAATGAAACCAGCAGGGATCCTTCACGAATCATGCAAGAATCCGACGAGAACCCCTTGAACAACTCCTTTCCGAAACCTCAAGGAATCCTCCAGGAAACCTGGGACCCCCCAGAGAAGTTTGAAGAATCGTTAAAGAATCACGCGTGGATTCTTCCAGAGTCCCCAGATTTGTTTCAGACATTTGTCGGACATCCTGTAGGAATCCTCTAGCAATCCTCTAAGGAGCCTCTAAGGAGACTCGAAGGAAACCTCAGAGGATCCTCTACAGGCCTCTCGGGAGCCTCCAAGGAAACCTCGGAGGAAGCCCCCAAGGAGCCTCCCCCTCAGGAAACCTCTAACGAGCTTCCGAGGAGCGCCTACGGAGCCTATCAGTGGCCTCTAAAGCGTTTCGGAGAAGCCCCTATGGAGCTTCTAAGAGCCTCTGCGGAGCTTCTAGGGACGCCTCTCAGGAAGCCCATCGGGACCCTCTGGGGAGCTTGTAAGGAGCCTCTACGGGGCTTCCAAAGGACTTCTGATGAGCCTCTGAGGAGCCTCTAACGACCCTCTGAGGAGATCCAATGGAAGCCCCTTATGGATTCTCGAAGTAGCCTCTAAGGAGCCTCTGGAGAGCCTCTAAGGAAACCTTTAAGGAGCTTCTTAGGAAACCTCTAAGGAACCTTTACGGACTTCTCGATCGAGCCTCGAAAGAGCCTCCTAAGGACACCTCGAAGGAGCCTCTCAGGAATTCTCTGAGGAGCCTCTGCGAAGTTTATAATGAGTCGCTAAGGTAGCCTCTAAGGAGAGCTAGAGGCAGTCTCGAAGGACCCCTTCATGGAGCCTCTAAGGAAACCTTTGAGGAGCCTTTCAGGAAGCCCTTCAAGAGCCTCTAAGGGGCCTTTACGGAGCTTCGAAGGAGCTTCTAAGGAGCTTCTAAGGAGCTCCTCGGGAGCCTCTGAGGAGCTTCTAAGAAGCTTCTAAGGAGCCTCCATTGAAGCCTCTAAGGAGCCTCTAAGGAGCCTTTAAGGAGCCTCTCAGGAGCGTCTAAGGGGCCTCTAAGGAGCTTTCAAGGAACCTTTCTACGGATTCTTCAAGGAGCCTGAGCCTGTAAGGAGCCTCTCAGGAAGCCTTTAAGGAGCCTTTCAAGGAACTCTCTACTGAGCCTCGAAGGAGCCTCTAAGGGAACCTCTGAGGAACCTCTAAGGAGCTTCTGAGGAGCCTATAGGGAGCCTCCGAGGAGCCTTTAAGGAACTTTTAAGGAACCTCTAAGGAAACCTTTGAGGACCCTATAAGGAGCCTCCAAGGGGCCTCCATAAGGAACTTCGGTGACGCGTTTTTTAACAACTTTCTTAAAACTTTGAAAGTGGTTGTGATTGGTCCCGGTTGGTTGGGATTGAGACCGAAATGGTTGGAATCCGCTCCATTTGGTTGTGATTCGTCCCATTTTCGGTCTGACCCCCCCACTCCTCGGGACAAATTCATGTGGGGGGGTCCGGAACAACGCCCTTCTTTTCCCCCCTCCTTTCTCCCCCAGTCCCAACGGGAAAATCATTCGGGTGACCACAACACCCCCGCCATCTTGGCGACGATGACGACGACAACGACGACGACGACGACGACCCACGACGACGACGACGACGACGACGACGACGACGACGACGACGACGACGCCGCCGCCGCCGCCGCCGCCGCCGCCGCCGCCGCCTCCGCCGCCGCCGCCGCCCCCGCTTCCGCCGCCGACGAACCGCCGACGACGACGACGACGACGACGACGACGACCGACGACCGACGACCGACGTCCGACGCCCGGCGCCCGACGACGACGACCGACGACGACGACGCCGACGACGCCGACGCCGACGACGACCACGACGACGACGGCGACGGCGACGAAAGCGACGACAACGACGATGACGACGACAATGACGAAAACGACAAAAACGACGACAACGACGACCCCGACGATGTCGACGACGGCGACGACACCCGCGCTGACGACGACGGTCGAAAACGCCGACGACGCACGACGCACGACGACGACGATGCCAACGCTGGCGCTGACGCAGACGCCACCGACAACGACGCCGACGCCGACGACGACGCCGACGCCGCCGGCGACGACGACGACGAAGCACGACGCCGACGATGCCGACGGCGACGATGCCGACGGCGACGATGACGTCGACGACGACAACGCCGACGACGACGACGCCGCCGACGACGACGACGCCGACGCCGACGACGACGACGTCGGCGACGACGACGCTGCTGACGACGCCGACGCCGACGCTGACGACGTTGACTTCGCCGACGACCACGCCGACGACGCCAATGCCGACGACGCCGACGATGACGACGATGACGAAAACGACGCAAACGACGAAGACGACGAAGACGACGCCGACGACAACGACGAAGACGACGCACGGTGCACGACACACGACGCGACGCAAGACGCCGACGCTGGCGCCGACGCCGACGCCGACGCCGACGCCAACGCCAACGACGACGCTGACGGCGACGGTGACGACGACAACGACAACGACGACGACGACGACAACGACAACGACGACGCCGTCTACAACGACGACGCCGACGCCGGCGACGACGCTGCCGACGACGACGATGACGCCGCCGACGACGATGACGCCGACCACGACGACGCCGACGACGAAGACGCTGCCGACGACGCCGGCGCCAATTAGGACGACGACGACAATGCCGACGACGACGAAGACGACGAAGCCGACGACGACGCGCCGACGCCGGCGCCGACGCCGACGACGATGCCGACGACGAAGAAGACGGCGGCGACACCGCGAACGACGACGACGACGATCTCCAAGTTGACGACGACGCCGCCGACGGCGACGACGACGACGCACGACGCACCACGCACGTCGCCGACGCAAGACGTCGGCATCGACGCCGATGCCGACGCCGACGCCGACGACGACGATGCTGACGGTGACGGTGATGGAGACAGCGGCAACGGCGACGACGAGGACAACCACGACAACGACAACGACGACGCCAACGCCGACGCCTACGCCCGCGCAGACGACGACGACGACGCCGCCGACGACGACGACGACGCCCGCGCCGACGACGACGACGGACGACGCATAACGCACGACACAACACACGACGCACGACGCAAGACGACGACGCCGACGCCGACGCCGACGCCCACGACGACGGCGACGGTGACAACGACAATTGCAACGACGGTGACGATGACGACAACGTCGGCAACAACTACGACGCTGACAACGACGACGACGCTGACGCCGACGACGACGATGACGCTTCCGACGATGACAGCGACGACGATGACGCTGACGACGACGACGACCCCGACGACGATGATGACGCCGACGACGAAGACGACGACGACGACGAAGTCTACGAAGCCGACGATGCGGACGCCGACGACGACAACGAAGACGACGACGTGGAGCAGAGTAGAGTAGGCGTAGGGTAGAGTAGAGTATCATATGAGCAGAGTAGACGGTGGAGTAGAGTCGAGAAGAGTAGGGTGGGATACGGTAAGGTAAAGTAGAGTAGGGCAAAGTATATTGGTGTAGGTATGTGCAATGTATGTCTCTAAGTCGACAAGGGGTCGAGTTGAGGAGGTTCGATCGGTAGAATCGGACATACTTGCAGTGGAGTTGAGCGGAGCTGAATACAGGATGGTAGGAGTAGAGAACAGCAGGAACGAGGTCGGGTTGAGTATGTTGGGGCACGGCCTGGTACAGCAGGGTAGAGTAGTGTATGGCAGAGTGGGATAGAGTACAGTCGAGGCGAAAAGAGTACAGTAGGCTAGGGTAGAGAAGGGGTAGAGCGAATTGGAACAGGAGCAGAGGTACGGTAGGGTAGAGTTGGGCTGATGGAGTCGACTCAAGAAGGGTAGGTGGGTCGAGTAGAGCAATAATGTAGCAGGGCAGAGCCGGCCCTATTCAGGATACAGAGAGCGCCATATCGAGCCCTGGTGGCATTCTATCAGAACCAGCGCCTGGAGCGGGCGCTCGCGACAGGTGCGCCGTCGTCGTCGTCGTCGTCGTCGTCGTCGTCGTCGTCGTCGTCGTCGTCGTCGTGGTGGTCTTGGTCGTCGTTGTCGTCGTCGTCGCCGTCGCGGTCGTCGTCGTCCTCGTGGTCGTCGTCGTCGCCGTCAGGGGGGGGGAGGGGCCGGATCTCGTGATCGTTCGTGAGAACAGTGGGTTTCCTCCCGCCTCGTAGCCTCCTCTCCCGCTGTCCTCCTCCGCCGCTGTTTGCTCAAGGCTCCTGCGGAGCCGCCGATGATTTTGGGGTGAGCGGGCGGGGCCATAGCACGGGCACTCCGAGGAGTGCTGGGTAGTGGCTGGGCCAGGTCCCCCCTCCAGTGCGGGCGGGGGCTCTGGAGGGGAGCCCCGCGGCCCGCGGCGGACGTGACGCCTGAGGGTGCCCCTGTGGTGGCGCTGTTTGGCCTCGCGTGGCGACGAGAAAGTCATGCGGCCGCTCCATAGCATCGAGTGCACCCTCGCTTTGGCGGTCGGGGCGCTGGTCACTTGGCTGGACTCGTCGTTCAGCGTGAGCTGGTATGCGACGGTGCATGCTACGGCGACGATGGCGGGCCCTGAGGAAGGAGGCCACGAACGGGCACAGCCAGACGAAGATGGCGCCCCCGATGAGCAGCAGGCTTCGCCGGGCGAGATGCGTGGAGCCAGCTGCAGCACTACGGACAGCGACGAGCTGCTAGCGGTGGAGGCGCCATCCAGGCCGCGTCCATCGGCAGCGCTCCCTGCCCCCGAGCGAGCCCTTGGTCACGGACCCGCCGCCAGCCATGGCCGGTCCGGACGAGCGCTCAGCCAAGAGTAGCGGGAATGACCAGGAGTACTACCGCCACTACGGCTACTGCTACGCTGACGTCCTCCCAGCGGACGCGAAACCTGAGCCCCCTGTCGGAGGCTCCTCGGCGGAGGGGGAGACGGAGACGCCCAGGAGGCCGGCTCCGACACAGGACAAGGTCAAGCAGGAGAGCGAGGCTGAGGAGGCACGAGCTACAGAGGAGAGCCCTTCCCCGCCCCCGCCGGGGTCGGGCGGCGCTGCTAACGCCACGGGGGTCGGCGAGGCGCCGCCGCAGCCAGGGCCCCCCTCGCCCGATGCCGGGCCGAGGTCGCCGTTCCTCTCCAGAGAGATGATCAGCGCAGGAGTCGAGAACGTGCTGAAGTGGCTGGGCGAGAGAATGGGCTATGCCGTGGGCGCCCTCCTCCACCATTTCATCGCCTTCATCATGGGACTGGTGGACTCCATGGGCCGCTGCATGCTCGGGGCCTACTGGGCCAGGCTGCAGTGGGCTGCCATGGCCTTGGTGGTGATCGCGGTGGCCACCGTGTTGGGCTCCGCCCTAAGCTTCGCGACTTGGTTCCTGAGGACAGCGTGGAGATACCTGGCGTTGTTGTTTACCACCATGAGAGGATTCGCGCAGGGCCACAAGTCAGGGCACGACGTGAAGCTGGCACTGGACGGCAACACGGCCGCAGCGCTCACTTGGTGCGGCAGCGCCGAGGCCCTCGAGATCGACGAGGACTACATCAAGACCGAGGTCAGAGGCCGAGGAGGAGGGGCAGAGAAGATGATGCCCAACGACCTCATCGTCCGGTCGGGAGGTTCCGTGGCTAGGCTTGAGCAGGGCCCACTCAAGGGTGGCAGGCTCACTCGCCATGGGTACGTCTACAAGTTTCGGGAGGCGAAGGGGAGCTCGCATCGGCACTTGAAGTCGGACCTGGAAGCGACCCGCGACGACGACGGCATCGGGATGGTCCATCTGTGCGCCACTACTCCGTGCGCGCTCCCCACTGGGGACAGGCCGATGGTGCATATCTGCTCGTCGCGCGTTGCGCCCCGCAGCTCCCCGATCAACGTGGCGGACTTGGCCGAGCTCTCTCCCGCAGGCAGGGCCCGCGCAGGCGGGGGGCTCTGCTGCGCTTGGGCGGGGCGGGGCGTGGGCAGGGCAGTGGGGCGACTATTCAAGTGCTGCGCCCAGAAGAGGATGAGGCGCCCCAAGCCGGGGCACCCCGCGGGCAAGGCCGAGGAGATGGGCCCCAACTCGGAGACGGAGTCGGAGCCTAGCGTGGATGTCTGCCAGGCCGACCAGGTGGCCTACATCGCAGAGGGTGGCGCGCAGGTCTTGAGCGCCCAGTGCTGCAGGGACACTGCCAGGCAGAGTCTGGTCTCCCTCTTGGTGGAGGACGCAGCCGTCTCGGACACCCGTGATCTGCAAGAGGAGGCGGGCACCTGGACCTTTCGTGCGCGCGTGCATCATGCGGGCACCTACGAGAGCCAGGCGGCTCGGCGGAGATGTGCGCGCTCGCAGTGCCACCGCGCCCATGTGGTTGAGAAGGACGGGTTCTCGCTGTGCACGGCTCGCGCGGCTGATCGCGTGGCGGGCTGGCGTAGCCGGTCGGCGACTCCCCATCGAGAGGGCGACGATGGTGATCAGCGCCCAGGAGGAGCGAGGCCAGAGAGGAGGAGCGAGGAGCGCGTGGCTCGTCGCGCGCCGGCGGCCTCCAGCAGCAAGGGCAGCCCAGCCAAGGCCGAGGCGGAGGCGGTCTGGCTTGCCCACGTTCGGGGCCCTCTGGCAGCGGGGGCCTCAGAGCGGGACGCGTGCTGCAGCTTCCCCGCCCGCTTCATTGGCCCGACGAAGAATTGCAAGAGCGACGACCCTCGCACGGACGTGGAGGCGGTGGGCTTGGGGCTGACCTTCTCCGCGTCGGATGGGGCCTTCGCCCCCCCTAGGCCCGAGCTGCTCGACGAGTTCGTGGAGGCGCTGCCGCCCGCGATCTGCTGGCGGTCTGGCGCCGCGCTGCGCCTGCGGGACCGCGGGGGCGGCGCGAACTACCGCGGCGACTCCTTGAGCCCGGCATCGGCCATCGCTCTGAGCAAGGACCGCAGTCGGCACCTCATGGCCAAGCGGGCTCGGTCACGGAGTCGCAGCACTACCCCTGCCCGACAGGGCGCCCACGACGACTTCGACGAGAAGTTGCGCAGAGCCCAGGCGCAGGACGAGGAGCAGAAGAGCCAGAATCCGAGGTCAATCCTCGTTGCAGCCTACCTCGCCAAGCGCGCCGACGGCCTCACAGACAGCGCAGCCCGAGGGGTCATCTCAGCAGAGAGCGGGATGGGCAGGCACGAGCTGCTGGCGGAGCTCATCGAGACGGCTGACACGCTGCAGGGAGGAGGAGTCAGCGAGGTCGGCGTCAGCCTCCTTCGAGGGTGCCGTGACCTCTGGAGTCGAGAGCTTGAGGGCGGCGAGAGGAGCCCGCGCCCGGGCGCAGCAGACGGGCCGCCGCCCCCCCCTCCCGCACGCGCGCCGTACGAGGGCTACGAGGCGGCAGGGGGGGGCTCGAGGCCGGCGGCCCCCGTGCGGGCTTCTCCTGAGGGCCAGTCGGGCCCGGCTCTGCCTCCGCCGGGGCTGGGCTTTCTCGGCTTCGGGCAGAGGCCGCCACCGCGGCCGGAGGCGCGGCCAGGTTTCAACCCGAGCGCGTTCTACGGATCGGGGGGAGCCAGTTCGACCACGCCGTGGACGGCTCCGCCGCCCGCGCCACCCTCCTTTGTGGAGAGGGCAACTCGCCCTAGGGAGTGGCGCGCTGGTGCGCCCCCCCCTGCCGCGGCGGAGTCTGAGGTAGGCAACGGCCTTCAGAACCTCGTGCGCGAGCTGGGGAGGGCCAACAAGCACGCTGAGGAGGCAGGCGGCGCAGCGAAGGGCACGCTGGCCAGCATCGGGCGCGCGGAGGAGCAGCTAGTGTTCATGGCCAGAGGGCGTGACTACTACACGGTCACGCTGTGCCCAGGACTGCTCGGCAAGGACGCTTTCCACGCGCTGAGGTCCGTGGGTCAGAACTCGAGGCCGCTCTTCAGGTCCATCGAGCTCCCCGCCAACATCACCGACGGCATCGCGTACGGCTTCGCGGCGTTCCAGCATGGGGGGCGCGATCACCTGCACTTGCCGGACTACTGCCTCAGCTGCGCGAACATCCCGAGGACGACGGAGGCGGACATGGACGGCTACGTGCCCCCGAAGGATTACAAGTTGGAGACGCGTCCGAGGCGCGCGTCCACCCCTCAGCACTGGTTCCAAGACGCCAAGCGCGAGTCGTGGGCGTGGGCCTGCTTTTATGGCCAGGAGCACTACGACCAGCAGATCAAGGCCGCCGAGCACCTGCTCAGCCTCAATGACTAGGCGGAGTATGCTTGGCCTCCCAACGCCATCTTCGGCATCTGGGCGGAGCTGCGTGGCCGTTGGTGCGAGGAACTGCGGATGAAGAGGGCTCGCATGCTGGAGCTCATGGGCGATGAGAACCCGACCTGGGACCGCATCAAGTTCGTGTGCACGTCCCCCACCAGCAGTAAGGGCCCGCGACCTTGGCTGCGGATGCCGCGCACATACTTCTTGGACGAGCCTGACCAGTATTTTATGACGGACATCATGGTCAGGCACCACAACAAGCTGGCGAGGTCGCAGTGGCAGGCAGCCTTCCGCTCCAATGCGGTCCCCCCCCCCCGCAGCCCATCCAACCCAGGTCCGGGCCCAAAACGGGCATGGCGGGCTCAGGGGGCTCCGATGCTGCGGGGGCGGCAGGAGGGGCTGCGGGAGGTCGAGGAGGCGCTGGTTTGCTTGGGCATGCCCTCTCTCGCAAGGAGTACGGCCGCAGTCTCGACCACCGTCCCAAGTCTCCAGCGAGCGGCCGCGTCATCTGCTGGGGCAACTCCAGCTGGAAGGGGTGCCACAACTCCTCGCGCCCGCACTCGCACAAGCCGATCGGCAAGGTTGGCCTGCTGGGCCGCTCCGTGCAGATGCAGCCGATCAAGCGGGGGGCCCCAAGGGAGGCCCCAAGGGGGGCACGCACGAGGATGCGAACAAGAAGATCGAGGCGCTCAGGCAAGCGCAGGAGGCCGAGGATGCGTCCAAGAGGGCTGGTGACGCGGGCGCGCAGGCGCCCGCTCAGGCAGGCGGCGGCAAGGGGGCCAACGGCGGGAAGGGCGGCGGCAAAGGCGTCGACGGCCGGAGAGGCGGCAGCATCGACCCCAGCGCCGGCCAGGACCAGGAGGTAGAGGAGAGTGACAGCCGAGTAGCGCTGGCCGCGGGGGCGGCCAAGGACGGGGCGGAAGGCGCAGTGCCCCCGCCTTTGGGCTGGGTGGAAGCACCGCAGGAGCTCAAGGATTTCAACCCGACGGAGTTAGAGGAGCACTTGCGCGTCACCGTGCAAGGCCCGGACGCCCGCTGGCTCGGCAACCGCCATCAGGCCAAGCAGCAGCGGGCCCATCTGCCGGACTTCACCCCCGAGCTGGCCAGGCGCAAGGAGGTGATGCATGGGATCGACGCCGACCCTGCGCTGGCGCACGTCGCTGCCGAGACCGGCTTGCTCGGCTGCTACCTTCGGAATCGGGTCCGAGCGGCCAAGGAGGCGAATGAAGAATGCGACGTGGAGGCCCTTGCAGCGCACGCTGTGGACTACGGGTGCCCTGAGCTCGCGGAGGCGGCAGATGCGTTCATGCAGCAGCACTACGGGCGCGGGGAGGCAGGCGAGATCACCACTCACCAGGCCATCGCGGGCCCCATCACGTGGGGCGAGGACGACGAGCCGGGGAAAGGCACGCTCACGCTGGCGGGCAGCGAGTGGACGATGCTCGACTACCGCGACAAGCTGGTTCTGGATCCCGAGACGGTCGAGGCGTTGGACGGCCTGCAGCACTCGAGCAAGGAGCCCCCGGACATCGAGCTCAGGGAGTGCGCTATCATCAACGTGATCGCCGCGCACATGATTCGCGAGGCCCCGTCGCAGGAGTGCGAGTGGCCATCGGCGATAGCCGTTCAGGAGGAGAGTTTGAGCTTCCGAAAGGAAATGCTGCAAGCAGCGCGAATCGCCGAGGGCGCCTTGGGTAAGGTCCCAGGCCTTCTGACGCAGGCAGAGGCGGACCTCCGCATCTTCTGCCACGACACCACCCACCGAGACCATGACAAGGACTACCGCATGTACGCGGCCCTGCCGCCCGACCTCCTGCGCGCGAAAGCGTTGGGCGCGGTGCGGGTGGACTACTATGGCAGGGTCGCAGTCGAGCTCATCATTGGCGCCGATTTCACGAGGAGAGAGGAGGATATCCTGTGGGTGCTCGTGCACAAAGGCCACATGCGGGTCCTCGTCCCGCCAGGGGTGGGCGCCATGGGGCAACTTTACGGAGCAGGGATCGACGTGCAGGAGCTGCCCGCCCTGGGCTGGGAGGCGCTACTCGAGTAGCGCTCACCACGCGGCCCCCGCCCGCGCACCCAGGCGCACTGGCGTGCCTGGCGTGCCAGCGCTGCGCAGAGGCCGCGGGCCTTGTGGCCACGAGGCGTCCTGCCTCTGGCTTCTTGGTGGGCCTCTTGATCGACGAGACGCTGGCCAACTCCGCGCTCTTCTTGGAGAAGGCGGCGGCAGGAGATGTTGAGGAGGATGAGGTTCAGGGAGGCGAGAAGGTCGGGGAGATGAACTCGGGCCCGTCCGAGGACGAGATCCGGATCTGGCTCGGCGAGCAGGCAGTACTCCTGCCGCAACAAGATCGCAGGCTGGACTTCCTGGAGATCTTCGCGGGGGAGGCTCGCATCTCCCAGGCGGTGGTGCAGCAGGGCGGCCGGGCCATCAAGATCGGACTCCAGCACGGCCAGGACTTGCGCCGCAGGAGGGACAGGAAGCTTCTCCTGGGCCCCATCCAGCTCTACGACCCGCGCGAGACGTGGATTAGCTGGCCGTGCACCGCCTTCTGCGCGTTCGTTGCGCTCAACGAGTCGCGCGGGGTCGACCTGTCCAAGGTCAAGAAGGAGGGCGCGGTGTTTCTCGCACTGGCCAAGAGGATCATGGTCGAGCGCGCCGCCAAGGGGCGGGGTTGCTCAGGAGAGAACCCATGGCTCTCGGCGGCGTGGCGCCTGCTCGCCCCGATCCTCGCCGACCCTGCGTGGCACCAGGTCCGCCTTGATCAGTGCGCGCTCAACCTGCGGAGCGCGGCAGGTGGGCTTCACCTCAAGCCCGCCCGCGTCGTGTCGACCTCGGAGGACGTCGCCGAGGCCCTCAATCTCCGCTGCAGCGGGGACCACGTGCACGACTTGGTGGAGGGCAAGGCAGTCACCAAGCGCAGCGAGACGTACTCGCAAGAGATGGCCGACCTGGTGGCCAGGACGGCCATGCAGCGGGCTCGGCGGGATCGCCAAGCGGGCGAAGCTGAGCACGGCGGGGGGGGTTCAGATCAGCACGGTGATGAAGAGGCGCTTGGTGGCAGGATCGAGGAGTCAACGAGGGCAGGAGAGGTCATCATCGAGTGCGACTCGAAGGGGAGACCGGAGGATACGGCGGCCAGGGCCTACTGCGATTTTCTCCAGGACCACCAGGACTATGAGGAGGGCCAGGTCAAGGAGGTGGTAAGGCTAGGAGACGCGGTGCTGTGGGAGCCGGGGTCGCTCGAGATGGCGATTGTCGCCCTGAGGGGGGTCTGGTGGGAGAGGCATGGCTACCACCTGAGGGGCATCTTCGACAAGAACTTGGAGCCGCTAGTAGAAGGCGCGCTGCTGGAGCATGCGCGGAAGGTGGCCAAGGAGGGGGCTGGGGCGAGGTTCAGAAGCGCACTGGCGCGCCTCAAGGCGTTGCCCCACCCCAGTGCGAAGGATCACCTCGACGAGGTGATGCACGCCCTCTGGAAGGACGCGGCGAAGGGCCGTGGCCTGCTGTGCACCAACGTCCACGAGCACCTGCTCAGCAAGGTTGTGGGCGCACCCATGGCGAGGGTGCCCAAGCAGAACCCGGACCGCACCATGAGCGACAAGGGCCGCCTCATTTGGGACGGGACGGTCCCAAACCAGAGCTGCCCCAAGGAGGACCACCCCCCAGGACAAGCCGCGGCACGAGGACCTCGCTCGTATCATCATGTGGTGGAAGGCGCGCATGCCGGGCGTTGACATTGTGTTGGCCAAGATGGACGTCAAGGACGCCTTCAGGTTGGTGGTGATGCACGAGATGGACGCGTGCATCTTCGGCGCGGACCTCGAGGGGGGTAAGTGGGGTGTCGCGGCTCTGATCACGGTGGTCTACATGGTCCTCGCGTTCGGCTGGGCGGGCAGCCCGGGCGAGTGGATGATCTGGGCGTGGGTGGCAAAGTGCTACCACGCTGCCTACCGCCCGGCCGATGCGAGGTGGGACGACAGCGTCCCCTTTCACAGCTCGTTCCTCATGGGCGATCAGGTGCTCGTCGAGCCCGACATTGGCACGAGGGCGGCTCAGAGCAGCGACGCCGCGCTCGAAGGGATCAGGGCATGCCTTGGCGACGAGGCGATCAACGAGGAGAAGGACCTCGAGGAGGGCGGCTGGGAGACGTCGAAGATCTGCTGGGGCCTCCTCTATCGCACCCGCGAAGGCACGATTGAGATGCCGGAGGCCAAGATCGAGAAGGCGGCCTTTCTACTGGCGGACCCCACGCTAGACTACGGGCATCAGACCATGCCCTGGAACTTCTTGGAGAATCTTCCGAGGCAACCAGCAGTATTGGTGCCTCGTCATGCCAGCCATGCGCTGCCTCGTGAGCGCTACCGACGCACTCATGCGGGGTCGCCCGAGGAGGCTCGCAGGGCCCGAGGAGGCTCGCAGGTGATCAGCAGGGGCACTTGGTGTGGACGGACTTCTGGCAGGCCACCGAGGTGGCGCGCGTTTTGGCGGCAGATAGGGCGAAGTGGAGCTCGCGCTTTGCGGGCGCGCTGCCTGGCGTCCTCTCTATCAACGAGAAGCTGGCGCTCCCCGGGTGGCAGTGCCGCGTGATATGGGTCACTGGCGACGCCACCCCGCAGAGGATCGCCACGGTCGATTGGGTTAACGCTAAGTGCGCTTTCCACGCCGCGCCTGAGTTCATGCAGGCGTTGCGGGAGGCGGCCGGCGTAGAGGAGGATGAGGGGGCCATCATCGCGATTGCGGAGTTCATGAACCTCGTGACGTTCGCAGCCAAGGCAGGAGCGGAAGGCTGGTGGGAACGTAGAGTGGTGATGTATGGCGAGGACAACTACAACGTGCACTGCTGGCTGCAGAACCGCCGGGCGAAGAACCGGTACGCCAGCTTCCTGATTACGGTGGTCACGTGCCTCGAGGCGGTCTACGGCTACGAGGTCGCGAGCGCCTACTTCCGCACGTACCACAGCGTCACCGCGGACACCTTCTCCAGGGTCGAGGACGAGGAGGCGGTGGAGTTGGTCAGGTCGAGGGGGCTGGAGGTCGTCGACTTGCGGGACACCTGGGCCGAGCACCTCGAGCGCGGCTGGCTCCACCTGGCGCTGGTCTGGGAGGGCCAGAGCGATGCAGACGCCAGGGTCGCGAAGCAGCTGGCCGTTGCTCGACGCGAGCCGCATCGTCCGCGGACCCTTCAGATGAGACCAGGGCGGGCGGTGACCCTCGTCGAGTGGCGAGGCGCCACGGGTGCCCTGTGTAAAGCAGGGGCCCGCCGCGGTGCGGTCGTTTGGATGCTCGCAGCTCCCGGGGCCCCAGGGGCAGGGCGCGCCGCGTGGCCCCCCGGCGTGGCAGAGTGGAACGCCCGAGGCCCTGGGCACGCAGATGTGGTGGCAGCCAGCCTGACCAACGACGACGGCGAGGAGGCGAGGCGCTGGGCGGAGTTCGTCGTCCAAGTGGAGGCGGAGATTGCGATTGCGGACGCGCTGGGCCCAGCCGACCTAGGCCCCGCGCTGCGGAGGCTGAGAGGCGCGGGCTACAGCTGGGAGGAGGTAGAAGCGTGCTGCTCTAGGTTGGGTGACCCGATCGCGAAGCAGCGCAGGGTGGTCCTGGCGGTCCGAGGTGGAGGTGAGGCGATGAGTTTAGGCCAGGAGGCCGTGGAGCCTCAGAGCGCCAGGTCGTGCGTCGGTAAGCTCAGCCAGGGCGTCATCAGATTCAGCAGCGAGGAGGGCGAGCTGGTCCTGGACCCGCGCACCCCCAAAAGGGGGGGCCCAGACGGCGCGCGACCCTGCGGCCATTGGCACCCCATGGGAGGAGGCGCCAAGGAGCTGGTGCTTTCGTCGGAGGGTCCGTCGCCGAGCATTAGGAGCGCGGCGCTGGCAGGGAGGCCCGGAGACCGTATCCTGTTCCACGATGTTCGGAACCCTCTCCCAGGAGTTTGGCAGTTAGGGGGTGAGGAGATTTGGAAGCTCACAGGAGGCGCAACTGCGATCTTTCGGAGGCCGGTTGAGGAGGACACGGAGACCAACGACCTCGTGGCCTGGGGTATCCGGGCAGCCACCCCCCAGCTCGCCGACGCCATGGTCGAGGAGGCGCTGTTCCAATTGGAGAGCTCCCGACAGCTGCAGGACATGGGCAAGGCAGGGGTTTGCTCGCTGGCGAGATAGGATGCGCAGTGGGAGCGGCTGCGGACGTGGCTGCGCGCGTGTCGTGAGTGCCCGAGCGACCCAGGAGGTCGGGCGGCGGCGCTCAGGGCTCAGGAAGGAGAGGCCCCCGACCAAGTGCGGCATGGTCCCGGGCGAGGACAACGGGCTGGGCCAGAGGCGGGCGCAGAGCTTGCTAGACGACCCCTATCCAGACGTGCTTCTTCTGCGTGTGGGGCGTGACCCGGACGGAGGACCGCAGTGCTGGAACGGGTGTGGGAGGAGCTGCGCTCGCCTTGATCATGGCTGGGGCTGGTACTGCTGTCGGACGATCCGTAACACGGATGGCGAAGCCCATGGGCCTTACTGTCAGGCCCAACACGAGGACCTCCCGAGGATGCAGAGGGAAGCGGGCTATCACCCACCGGCGAGCGAGGAGGCGAGTGGCAGTGGTGGTCCTGGAGCCCAGGCAGCAGGCAAGGAGGCGCCTGCCACGCCGCCACCGCTGGAGCCGCAGTCGGGGTGGGCGCCGCCAGCACCCGAAGAAGTGGTGGGAGTGAGGTTGCCGTCTCGCCCCCCCCCCCTTCGCGGCAGGTCGCCGCCCCTGCTATCGCGAGGGGGAATATGGGGAGGTGACGAGCCCCCGCCAGTACCCCTCCCAGGAGGCGACCCTAGCGCCCGATACGAGTGGTGCGAGTATTGCGGCGTGCAAGGCGAGGGCCGAGATGCGGGTTGCCAGATGTGCCATAGGGCTTGCCCCATCTCGATGGCACGGGATCGGGCGCTGGCGGCGCGGAGGGCAGCCGAGGCAGAGAGCGCGGCGGCGATGGCGGCCCGAGCGGTGCCGCCGCCGCTCAGGTCATTGCCCAGCGACGCCCAGCTTGGCGATCCGACCCCCCCGAGCGGGCCGGACAGGCACGCCGGGGCCGTCACCAACGACGAGCGGTGGGGAAGGTGGACCCCGCAGGGCCTAGGCGTCCCCACCCCGGGGGGCGCCAGCACGGCCGGCGCAGCAGGAGCGGGGCCCGCCCAGGCACCCGTCCAGGAAGGGAGGCCGGTCAGGAATCTGGCCCCCTGCCTCAACCCGGGGTGCCCCTGCTTGGAGCACAGCGCCCCTGCGAGGCTATGGAAGCCAGGCCACTGCTGCGACAAGTGCGGCGGCCGCCACTGTGAGCAGGATTGGGCCGAGGGAGGCGTCAAGCATTACAAGTACTGCAAGAAGGTGCCTCATGGCCGCGAGGAGGAGCAGCAGCCAGGAGACGGAGGTGGAGGAGGCGGTGGGAGCCGCAAGAAGAGGAAAATTACGCTACCGAGGAACCCCACATACTGATTTTATGTCTTGTGTGAACCGCGCTACCACTACCACCGCCGTCATGCTCTCAGGTGCCCCCTGTGGTCGTTGAAAGGAGGGGGAGGACGTGAGGGGGGAGAGGATGGGGTTGAGGAGTCATCTGTGACGGTCATATCCGGCGTCGCCTGGCACTTGAATACGAAAGGTAATGCGCAACCCCGCACTTAGAGGCTATGCCTGGACGACCCTGGCACGCATAGGGAGACCACCCCCTGCGCACCCCCTTCTGGTGTTGAGAAAATGCCACGCCTGCAATGCCTGGGCGACCCTGGCACGCATAGGGAGACCACCCCCTGCGCACCCCCTCTGGTGTCGAGAGAATGCCACGCCTGCCGCGCTCTCCGACCCTGGCACGCATAGGGGCCGCGGTGAGAGACCACCCCCTACGCACCCCGCGTGGTGTCGAGAAAGTGCCACGCCTGTCACGCTCTCCGACCCTGGCACGCATAGACGCCGCGGTGAGAGACCACACCTTGCGCACCCCCCCTGGTGTCGAGAAAGTCCACGCCTGCCACGCTCTCCGACCCTGGCACGCATAGACGCCGCGGTGAGAGACCACCCCCTGCGCACCCTCTCTGGTGTCGAGAAAGTGGCACGCCTGCCACGCTCTCCGACCCTGGCACGCATAGGGAGCCGCGCTGAGAGACCACCCCCTGCGCACCGCCCCTGGTGTCGAGAAAACGCTGCCGTGCGCACGAGAAACCCCTGCCACGCTCTCCGACCCTGGCACGCATAGACGCCGCGGTGAGAGACCACCCCCTGCGCACCCTCTCTGGTGTCGAGAAAGTGCCACGCCTGCCACGCTCTCCGACCCTGGCACGCATAGACGCCGCGGTGAGAGACCACCCCCTGCGCACCCCCTCTGGTGTCGAGAAAGTGCCACGCCTGCCACGCTCTCCGACCCTGGCACGCATAGACGCCGCGGTGAGAGACCACCCCCTGCGCACCCTCTCTGGTGTCGAGAAAGTGCCACGCCTGCCACGCTTCCGACCCTGGCACGCATGCGGTGAGAGACCACCCCCTGCGCAGGTGTCGAGAAAGTGCCACGCCTGCCACGCTCTCCCCTGGCACGCATAGACGCCGCGGTCACGCTGGTCGCCACGCTCTCCGACCCTGGCACGCATAGACGCGCGGTGAGAGACCACCCCTGCGCACCCCCTGGTGTCGAGAAAGTGCCACGCCTGCCACGCTCTCCTCTCCGCACCCTCGGGCCGCGGTGAGAGACCACCCCCTGCGCACCCTCTGGTGTCGAGAAAGTGCCACGCCTGCCACGCTCTCCGACCCTGGCACGCATAGACGCCGCGGTGAGAGACCACCCCCTGCGCACCCCCCTCTGGTGTCGAGAAAGTGCCACGCCTGCCACGCTCTCCGACCCTGGCACGCATAGACGCCGCGGTGAGAGACCACCCCCTGCGCACCCTCTCTGGTGTCGAGAAAGTGCCACGCCTGCCACGCTCTCCGACCCTGGCACGCATAGACGCCGCGGTGAGAGACCACCCCCTGCGCACCCCCTGGTGTCGAGAAAGTGCCACGCCTGCCACGCTCTCCGACCTGGCACGCATAGACGCCGCGGTGAGAGACCACCCCCTGCGCACCCCCTCTGGTGTCGAGAAAGTGCCACGCCTGCCACGCTCTCCGACCTTGGCACGCATAGACGCCGCGGTGAGAGACCACCCCCTGCGCACCCCCTCTGGTGTCGAGAAAGTACCACGCCTGCCACGCTCTCCGACCCTGGCACGCATGGACGCCGCGGTGAGAGACCACCTCCTGCGCACCCCCCCTGGTGTCGAGAAAGTGACACGCCTGCCACGCTCTCTGACCCTGGCGCGCAGACGCCGCGGTCAGAGACCACCCCCTGCGCACCCTCTCTGGTGTCGAGAAAGTGCCACGCCTGCCACGCTCTCCGACCCTGGCACGCATAGACGCCGCGATGAGAGACCACCCCCTGCGCACCCCCCCTGGTGTCGAGAAAGTGCCGCGCCTACCCCGCGCTCTCCGACCCTGGCACGAATAGACGCCGCGGTGAGAGACCACCCCCTGCGCACCCTCTCTGGTGTCGAGAAAGCGCCACGCCTGCCACGCTCTCCGACCCTGGCACGCATAGGGGCCGCGGTGAGAGACCACCCCCTACGCACCCCCCCTGCTGTCCAGAAAGTGCCACGCCTGCCGCGCTCTCCGACCCTGGCGCGCATAGACGCCGCGGTGAGAGACCAAGCTGTGCTGAGCAGTGCTGCGAGGAGGAGGGGGGGTGTGATGTGAGACGCGGGTGCGACGCGGCAGGGGAGAAAACCATAACCCCACGAAGCATGTGGGGAACCAGAACCCCACGAAGCATGTGGGGAACCAGAAGGAGAGGGAGGAGAAGGAGGAGGAGACGCGGGTGAGACGCGGAAGGGAAGAAAACCATAACCCCACGAAACATGTGGGGGAAGCCGCCCTGGAGGAGCCCGCCGAGCCGTCGCACGGCCCCCCGGCTCGAGGAGGGGCCTTGGGTCGGGCCAGGGTCCTGGCAGCGCTCCGCGGTGATGTTGAAGAGGAGGGGCCGTCACCTGAGTGCCCACCTCCCTCGCCACGTGAGCTCAGGAGGAGGAAGAGGGATGCAGAGGCAGAGGCCCGCAAGAACGAGCCACGCATCAAGCTCGTTGCGAGGATGCTGCCAACTGAAGTGAAAGAGGAGGTGAAGTCGGAGGATGAGGGCTCGAAGACGGCTGCAGCCTCGTCGTCGAGGCAGGAGGCGAGCGGCGGGGGCGGCCGAGGAGCTGACCCAGAGGCGGCAGGGCGCAGGTGCAAGGAGCTGGCTGACCGCGTGGAGGGCCGGCGCGCCATCGGGAAGAGTGCGGCGAACCAGGAGTACCGCCGCCTCTTGGACCATGCAGCGCACGCCCTAGCGCGGGCTCAGGAGCTGCGGCCGCAGGTGCTTGAGGAGGGGAGCGGCGGAACCGCCACGCCCGATGGTCAGGGGCGGTCTAGGTCGTCGGAGGAGAGGAGATGCCCAGCGAGCCCGGCAAGGAGGGTTCGCTCAGTGCCCCCTCGGCCTACACGGGGTGCAGGCGTGTCGAGTGCCCGCGTCAGGGAGCCCTTGCCGATGCCGCCACCGAGGGAGAGAGCGGTCTCCCGCAGCCCGCCTCGGCGCAGTGCCACCCCTGAGGACGAGGGAGGCGATGGCGATGCTGCGAGCCCTGTCGACCCGGAGCTACATGCGGAGTCGATGGAAGCCGATGCTGGCGCGAGCAGCGAGGCCAGGATGGCGGCGCTGAGGGCCCGGGCCATCCAGATCAAGCGCGACGAGGACGACGCGGCGGAGGTGGCTAGGAGGAACGAGGCAAGGCAGAGGGCGGGGGCGCCCCAGGAGGGCCTCGGCCGAGGACCGCCCAGGTCTGAGCGCTCCCTATCGCCTGGGCCATCGGCGCCGAGCTCACCGCCGCTCCGCACATCGCGGCCGGTTGAGGCGGAGGAGCGCCCGGCCTACGCGCCGCTGCCCGGTGAGGACGTTGAGATCGACCCGCGGGCGGTCGCGCGCTACCTGGCGGACAGGCGGAGCTCTAGCAGCGCGGGCCCTGGTGAGAAGGGAGTGCACACCCACCTCGAATCTATGGCACGAGGGGCCACGCAGGGCTCGGGCCGCCGTCGCGACCGAGGCGGGGGCCGCAGGCGGGGCAGCAGTGGAGGAGACGACCGCAGGAGCGGGTGCCTCGAGCAGGCGAAGGCTGAGGAGGAGCTCGAGGCGCTGGTGAGGACGTGGAGCTACCCCGAGCAGAGGGGGGGGTGGCTCGACTGGGCCCTGGCAGCCATGGGCGTAGGCGAGGAGCACGCCCGCAGAGCAGGGGCTACCTCGCATAAGAGCAAGAAGGGCAGCAAAAAGGTTCGCGGCCCGTGCGAGAATGAGCCGCCCAACCTCCTCGGACCGGAAGCGGTTCGAGCGAGCGTCCAGCGGGTGGCGATGCAGTCGGCGGTGGCGGAGGGCATGGGCCCGAACGACCTAGGCTCGCACGGTCTGAGGATCGGAGGAGCGTCGGCGCTGTACGCGGCGTTCAAGGACACCGCCCTGGCGCAGCGCTGGGGCAGGTGGAACAGCGACGCCTTTCAGGGATACCTGTGGGAGGCGCGCGGCATGGCAGAGGGGGTTGGCAGCAGCATGGCGGCCGCCGACATCACGATGGTCTGAGGAGTTGCGCCGTCGCGTTGGTCTGAGGTTCAGAGCGCGCGGGCAGCGGGGGCCGATCAGGCCTGAGCTGAGAGCGCAGGGGGGCCTCGAGGCTGGCAATGCGGCATCAGGTGCGCAGCCGCCGTGAGGGCATCTGTCTTGGCAGAGGCACCGCCTGCCGCGGCACCGGGCGATGCGGCTGTGGGCCGCTGGAGGAGTGCGATGGGGGGTGCAGCGGCGGCAGGGAAGGCCGACCGCAGAGCTCGCGCCCGCGGGCCAGACCGCGGGCGCCACCAGGCCGCGAGAGAAAAAGGGTGCTTCTCTCATCGAAGAGGATAAGGATGAGGAGGAGGAGGAGGAGGAGGAGGAGGAGGAGGAGGAGGAGGAGGAGGAGGAGGAGGAGGAGGAGGAGGAGGATAAGGAGGAGGATGTTGGCGGCCCGAGGGCTCAGGGCCAGCAGGCCCAGGCGAGCCCGATCCGCCTGAGGTTTTGAGGCGGAGAGTCCAGGAGGAAACGTGATCGCTCGTGAGAACAATGGGTTTCCTCCCGCCTCGCGGCCTCCTCTCCCGCTGTCCTCCTCCGCCGCCGTTTGCTCAAGGCTCCTGCGGAACCGCCAATGATTTTGGGGCCCCACCCACCCGCGCCAGAGGGGTGGGGCCCCAGCCAAGTTTGCTCGGCGGGCCCCACAAGGGGGCTCGCACGCGCTTGCCGCGTAGCGGTCGGCGCGGTCTTCGCCCCCCTCGAGGCTTCTCGCGGGGGGTGCAGCGGCGGCAGGGAAGGCCGACCGCGGAGCTCGCGCGCGCGGACCAGACCGCGGGCGCCACCAGGCCGTGAGAGAAAAAAGGGTGCTTCTCTCATCGAAGAGGATAAGGATGATGATGATGAGGAGGAGGAGGAGGATAAGGAGGGGGATGTTGGCGGCCTGAGGGCCCAGGGCCAGCAGACCCAGGCGAGCCCGATCCGCCTGAGGTTTTGAGGCGGAGAGTCCAGGAGGAAACCCCGATGATTATTTGCTTGTTGGGGGTGTGTGTCCAGACCCATTACTTTTTCGGGGGGGGGTCCAGCAGCCCCCCTCCGGTGATTTTCCCAGAGTCTGGGGGCTTCAAACCCCCCCAACAGTTTTCCCGGCGGAGGGGAGGTTCCGGACCCTTTCGATTCTTCTCCAGGGGGGGGCGGTGGGGAGAGGCCCTGTGGTTTTTGACCCCCCAGTAAGTTTGTCTTCGGGGGGGGGAGGGGTTCCCCGGTTTCCGGCACCCCGTGGGGGGACTTTTCAGGGCAGCGACAGCGGATCGCGTTCTTTCTCCTTCTTTATAGTGCCTGGCGCGCTCTTCCCAGGATGAATTTCGATCCGATCGATCCGATTCGATATCCATTTTAGCAGGCCCGGTCCGATTCGTTTCCGATGTTTCGACGATTCGATGCGGCCCGATGTTTGCGCGGCCCTGCCGTGCTTTCGTGGCGCTGCAGGTTCGATTCGATATTAGCTCCGTGCCGATGCGGCCCGACCCCGCGCAAGTGCTGAGTCGGTTCGATTTTCCGATCCGATGCTGAATGATGTTTTCCGCGGGCCCCCCACCTTTTCAGGGGCAGCGTTAGTAGGCAAAGGGGGGATGCATCGACGTCCATCGCCCATAGATCGCCGATGTGGGGCCCGATAACCCACCCCGCGCAGGAAGGTTCAGATTCGACGCCGGGTGCCTGTAGCCGATCTTGGCGATGTATCGCCGATTCCATGTTTATGCTTTCCCACCTGGGACAATCCGACTCTGAACGTTCCCCTTCGCAAGGGGGAATGTCAGATGACGGGGTTGGTGAGGCAGGATTAGCATGGCGGGAGCAGCTCGACCACAGAAGCTGTGGATGAGAGGGCGCGACGAGGGGGGCGTGGATGGTGGATGGGGGTGGGGAGAAGGGGAGCGCGAAAGGGCGGCGAGGCGCAGCCGTTGGAAGCCACCCCGAATGTGGAACCCGCACGAAAGCCGACGAAGGCGTCCGAAGTCTTCGAGCGTCGAAACTTCGATGCCCCCCGACAGCCACCGAACGCGCTCCACTACCCACCGCGTGCCTAGTCGCACTATTCCGACAAAAACATATGTCAACCTGGATGTACTGGATCGTGACCCCCTCGCGGCGGATCCACACCATTTCCGAGCAGGCACTCGGCGAGTACAATCGGCCTGGATTAGTAGGTCGACCCTGCCAGCTCAAGAGTACCCTTGTGTCCTGTGCCTCGCGACGCTTGCCTTCTTACACTCCTACGGCGATGTGGCCCTCGGAAGGGTCTTGTGTCCTCTTGCGTGTCCTGTCCAATCAAGGCCGACTGTACTGGATCGTGACCCCCTCGCGGCGGATCCGGACCAGTTCCGAGCAGGCACTCGGCGAGCAGTGCCCCTTTATCGTTGCCCCTCCCCCCCCCGCCGTTGCCCCCCGCCCCCTATCGCGGCGGATCCAGACCATTTCCGAGCAGGCACTCGGCGAGTCGTGCCCCAGTATCGTTGCCCCCCCCCCCCCCTTTGCCGCGGCAGCCGCCGAGGAGCTGGAACGGCAGAGGGACGAGGCGCAGGCGGGGCCCCACCGCGCGCCCCGCCCGCGGGGGCGGAGGGTGCCCGCGACCACTCGAGGACCCTGCTCTCTGGGGATGGGGCACAGTGAGGCCCTTCCCCTCCTCCTCTTCCTCCTCCTCCTCCTCGTCCTCCTCCTCCTCCTCCTCCTCCTCCTCCACCTCCTCCTCCTCCTCCTCCTCCCCCCTCATCCACCTCTTCCTTCTTCTCCTCCTCCTCCTCCTCCTCCTCCTCCTCATCCTCCTCCCCCCTCCTCCTCCCCCTCCCCTCCCCCTCCCCCTCCTCCTCCTCCCCCTCCTCCTCCTCCTCCTCGGTTAACCCGCGGCCCCAGCACCCACCTCGCTTTGCGATGGGTGTCCACTGGGGCCAGGCGTGTGAGGCCAGTCCACAGCACGTTCTAAGGGAAATCTCCCCCGACTTGGGGCGGAAGCGCTGGCCACTTGTTGCCCAGTGCTAGACGAAGGGGGGCCCATCATATTTTTTCGCCCCCCGGCGCGGCTTTGAATAGGCGGCACACCGAGGGACATGACAGGGCCCCCCTCCCCAAAACTAAGACTCACAGCGTGAATGCTGGGATACGAACCGTGTTAAAGACAGAGGGGGGCCCATCACATTTTTTCGCCCCTCGGTGCGGCTTTGCCTGGCGGCACCGATGAACACGACAGGGCCCCCCTCTCCGAAAAACAAAAACGCGGAAGGAGGAAAGAGGAGGGGAGGAGGGAGGGGGGAAGAAGGAACCGGAAGAGGGAGGAGGCGCGGGCGCGGCGGGGGGGTGTGCGCCACCCGACCCCCCCCTTAGGCGCCAGCGCGGCCCCGCCTAAGCAAGGAGCGGGGAGGAGAGGGGGGGAGGGGGCTGACTGGAAAAAAACAAGTTAGGACACACTGGGCGAATCACAATTAGCGAAGGCCTGCGGCTCTGCGGCGCTGGAGGGCCAGCTGCGTCTGAACGACGCAACTGACCACCTTGTACGCGCGGATGAGCTCCGCGCTTTGCTGGTCGTCCGGGCAGGTCTTGGCCTGGCGGACCAACCACTGGCGTGCCTCCCCCCCGAGGCGACCTGGCGTCTCCACCACGAAGGGCGTGAGGCGGTCGCCAGGGTAGCGCGCATGTTTCTCGCGCTCGGCTGCCCGCGCTGCCTCGCCTGGCCTGCGGGCGGTTCGGCCCAGGACGTGCTCTGCCGCAGGGTGGCGCACTGTCACATCAATCCAATGCCGTCCCGCACCCTACTCGATGTCGAGGATAGCGCGCTCGAGGAGGTCGGCGCCGGGCGGGTCTGTTGGCCGCTGCTCGCGTTGGCGGTCCCACGTGGGTACCCTCTGTTCCTGCAAGGGGTCGCGGTGTAGCCACCGCTTTACGAGGCCTGCCACGGAATCCTCGAGCCTACCGTGGCGTACCACTACTCCGCCCCCCTGCGTGCAGATGGCGGCGTGGGTGCCCTTGTCGTCAAGGGGGGCCGAGCAAGCAGCCGCGGCCGCGCCAGTCCCGCGGTTCCTGTTCTGGCACACGGCTGCGGCCAAGGCCAGCTCTGCCCGCGAGCACTCAGGCCTGCGCACCAGCGCCCGTGCGCGCAGTGCAGACGACCAATGCTCGTCTTCCATGGCGCACGCAGGGTCGCTCGGGTACAACAGGAAGGCCGCCGCGCCAGGGCCTCCAGCGCCCAGGAGAAGAGCCCTCTCGTGAACTGGCAAGCGCTGCCACACGGCCGCGCGGGTGTTCTTTTGCACAAGTTTCACGAGTTTGCTCTGCTTGAGCTGGTTCTGGAGAGCTTCCACGAGCGAGGCCCCAGGGGCTGGGTCGGCTCCGCGGCCCCGCAACTCTGCGCGCACCCCGGTGAGCGTGTGCTCCAGCTCAGGCACCGCCTCGAGCAGCTCGCTCGCGGTCGCGCCCGCGTCTCTGGCAACCCACTCCAATGCGAATGCCCAACCAGCCCAGAAGGCAGCTGCCCGGCGGGTGGACGCCCACTGTACTCCAGCCCCTCCCTCCTTGCGCGGCAGGCCGATGACTTCCCGGCTCAGCGGGTCGAGGTCCCTGCCTGCCAGGTCTTCCCAGCAGCTGGCCAGCGCGTTGTCGTAGCGCTGCGTCTCTGGGTCTGTGGCGAGGGTGGCCCGCAAGGCGTGCTGGCTCGCAGCCCCAGCGTAGGTAGTAAGCAAGCTTCCGGCCGCCTGTCTCCGCAAGCCGTGCCCCGCGAGAGGTCGGAGGGCCCGCCAGAGGGAGTCGAGCCTGTCCGTGGCTGCGCCGAGGCCGCCTTCCTGGTTGCCGAGCAGGAAGGGGGCGTCCACCTGGTCGCCGCGCGCCTTCAGGTGCGCTCCCAGCACTGGGAGCGTCGCCACGCAGCGAGGGCGCAGCTCGTCTGGCAGCCCTGCCGCGCCAGCCGGGACCCACACCAAGGTCTTGGTTGGGTTGAGCTCCAGGCCGTAGGGGGCCAGCGCCTGTTCCAGGAGGACGAGCGTCCGCGCGGCCAGCGCCTCTGGGACCACGATGTACGAGTCGTCCAGGTAGGAATACATCCGCGTCTCCGCGTCGAGGGCGCTTAGGTGCTCGAGGAAGGGTTGCAAGGCCTTGCGCTGACCCACTGCGTAGGCGGCAGGTGCCAGCGGGTCGCCTTGGTCGAAGCCCCTGGTGCTCTCCACCGGCTCGAAGTTGCCGGCCGCGTCTCTCCAGAGGTGGGTCGCCGACCCCCTGTACCACGTGTCGAGGACGCGGGCGACCTCTGGCACGTGTTCCGCCATTGCTTCTATGGCCGGCCCCCGCTCGAGTCTCTGGAAAGCGGCCTTCACGTCCACTTTTATGAACGCGTCGTTCGGCCTCTGCGCCGCGCGGGCCTGCAGTTGCTTCAAGACGAGGTCCGCCCCGCTGGGACGTCCCACCCCGTATTGATGAGGCCCGGCCGCCTCTTGGAGCCTGGCCTTCCTCACCCTTGCCAGGGCCCTCATCCCCAGCCGTCGGAGGGTGGCGCCCACCAAGAGTGGCCTGACTTCACCGGCGCCCTTGTCCACGGCCACGAGTTCGCCGACCCGGAGGGCTTGCAGCACCGCCTCCGGCACGTCGCCAAAGGTCAACTTGCCCACGGCCCACGCCATCGACTCAAGGACCGCCGGGTCGTCCGTGCACGAGGCGAGGTGCTCCAGGCGAGTGCCGAGGAGGCCGGGCGCCGTCAAGCGCGGAGGTCGCCGCAGGAGCTTGGCGATGTCGTCGCAGACCTGCTGGAATAGGTCCCCGTCGGGGGCGACCCCGGCGCGAGACCTGGCTTGCGAGGCAGCCGCGCTGGGAGCACCACGCGGGAAGGAGTCTCTCAGTTTAGCCAGGGTGTGCGCCGATCGAGGGGCGAGCGGCACGCCACGCACCGCGCCGAGCGCGCGGCCTTCCTCCCCCGCGGCTGCCAGGGTGTGGACTCTGAGCGCCCTCCGTTCGTCGGAGTCTTGGCCAGCTGCCCGGGGCGGCGGGGTGGAGCGGCCAGCTGCGTCCCCCCAGAGGGCGTCCCACTGCCCACCCCAGAACCAAGCGAGGCGCTCTTCGAGGGCCTCTGCGCACGTTGCGCCTCCTGCCGGGCGCGCGAGCAGCATGGCGTCGAAGAGGAGGAGTGCCTTCCACTCCTGTTCTGTGTCGCCGCGCGCCTCCGCCTCCTCCAAGGCTCCGAGAGCCGCGGCGCGAGCCATGACGAACGCCCCGCGGAAGCGGTCAGGGACCTGGACGAACGTCGGCGTCCCCACCTTTACGACGGCGTCCCACGAGAGGTTCTCCCACCACGTGCGGCTTGGAAGTTCCTTGCGGCCCCATGCCGGGTGCAGCGGGGGAGGGCTGTCAGCGCTCGCTGCTGGCTGAGGCTGGCGGTCGCCTCCTGCTGCCGCCTGCCGTGCGAAAGCGGCCTGCACGGCTTGAACGTGGTCGTCGTTGGCTGCTCCCCTCGGCCTCAGGGTCAGCGTGTCCCCTGGCAGTGCGTGAGGAGAAGAACACGTGACACACCGCCAACGACCACGATCCCTACTTCCCCACGTCGCGATCTTAACCTCGTTGGCCTCGAACGGGATGCCACATCCGACGCAGGACGCGGGGCGCGGGGTGGGCTTCTGAATGTCGACCGCCCACTGTTGTGTCCTGCGTCGTCTGTTTGGCCTCGCCTCCTGGTCGACGTCTCCTCTCCCCCTCGCGGCGCCCGCCACGCCAGCACTCCCAGCCGCGTCCTGCGCCACCATATCCTCGTCCTCGCCGGCGTCGTCTATATCCTCCTCCATTGCTTGGGGCCCCGCGGCAGCCAGCCCCCCTCGTGCCGCCGGCCGCTCTCCCCAGAGCGGTGTGCCTGGTGCTGGCGGGCCTTCCCCTGGGTACCCCAACGTGGCGTCGAAGTCCAAGCTGTCCTCCTCCTCCTCCTCCTCCTCCTCTTCCGCCCTCTCCTCCTCCTCCTCCTCCTCCTCCTCCTCCTCCTCCCCCTCCTCCTCCCCCTCCTCCTCCTCCTCCTCCTCCTCCTCCTCCTCCTCCTCCTGTGCCGCCGACCCTGCAGGCGGGACCTCCCCGGGAGCGCCACGCTGGCGCCCTACCCCCCCACTCGGGATTTGCTCGGAACCTGGCCATCATCTATTCTTGGATGGGGTGTTCATCAAAAGGGGTTGTGGTGCACCTTCCGACGGAGCTTGTCCATCCCCCCCCCTTCCCTCCTCCTCCTTCTTGTCCTCGTCCTTCCCCTCTTCCCCCCCGTCCCCCTCCTCCTCCTCCCCCTCCTCCTCTTCCTCCTCCTCCTCCTCCGCCTCCTCCTCCTCCTCCTCCTCCTCCTCCTCTTCCTCCTCCTCCTCCTCCTCCCTCCTCCTCCTCCCCCTCCTCCTCCTCCCCCTCCGCCTCCTCCTCCTCCTCCTCCTCCTCCTCCTCCTCCTGTGCCTCCGACCCTGCAGGCGGGACCTCCCCGGGGACCCCCCGCTGGTGCCCTCCCCCCCCCCCCCGAGACTTGCTCGAACCTGGCCATCATCTACTCTTGGATGGGGTGTTCATCAAAAGGGGGTTGTGGTGCACCTTCCGACGGAGCTTGTCCATCCCCCCGTCGCCTCACTCTGGTTCGCGTGGACACCGCAACTATCGATATTCCTGGGTGACTCAATTCTGCAATGTTTGCGGAGCTACGGCCTCACGCGCGTTCCCCATTCGGGCACGGGCTCGCTTCGGTGCGTGTGCTTGGAGTAGCGCCTCGCTCACTCCTCTGCTGCTGCTGCTGTTCCTCCTGGTTCTCTTTAGCTCATTCTCATCTGGGCGAGGCCGCGGCCACCGAGCTCGAGCGCAGCGTGGCAGAGGGGGCGGGGCGCGAAGAGGCGGCCCTCTTCTCTTACCGGGGGCGGGCAGGAGGGGGATCGGGGGGGGGGGGTGTTGCTTGAATGATGCAGCGGGGGGGGGGGAGGAGGA
>CAUYUJ010015959.1:42500-64762 GCA_963575745.1 Prorocentrum cordatum
GCAGCGGCAGCAGGAAGACAGTCGGTGGAACCTCAGCCTCCCGCCGGACTTGAAGCGAGCGGCGCCGGAGATCTACCGCTCCATGCGCGGGGTGGGAGCTGCGAGCGCTAGAGACTGGCTGTCGCAGGAAGTCACGGGCCAGCGGCGCACGGCCGTCTGGACCGACCTGTTGACAGCGGCCACCAATGTGGAGCGGCTGCAGGGCGCAGTCGGAGGTGCTGGCGCGGCTCGCGTCGGACGATGCGCTCGAGCTGCACCTGCGCCGCCTGGCGAGCTATGTCTACGAGCTGCGGACGAAGGACAGGGTTGGTGCAGCGGCCATGCTGGCGGTGCGACCACCCGGGCCCGCCGCGGACCTGGCGCCCACCTGGCTGGTGACCGAGGCCACCGCCCGCAGCAAGGCGGAGCGCCAGAGAGACGAGCGGGTCGCCGTCGCAGGCAGGCGCGAGGGTCGGGGCAGCGGCCGCGGTGCCAGCTTCGGCGGCGGCGCTGGCGGCGGCGGCGACTCAGCAGGAGGCAGCAGAGGCAGAGGAGGAGAAGGCGGGGGGCGTGGCCGTGGCCGAGGGAGCAAGCCCTCTGGCCGCGGCAGGCCGCCGGCGTGACGGTTGCTGGCGGACCGTGGGACTGACCCCCCCGCGGTCCGCGTCGGTGCCCCGCGGCAGCGGGCGCAGCCAGAGATGCCAGCGACGGGTTCACCTGGCTCGCTTGCGCGGGCCCTGCAGTGGAAGGAGGCCGCGGCCAGGTCTTTCTTCCTTATGCCTCTGCCAGCTCGGCCACTACAAGGAGGTGCCTCTTCCGGCAGGTTGAGGGCGCGAAGGGCTCGGCGAATGCGCGCGCGCGGCGCAGGGCCTGCGGGCCCATCGAGCTCGTGGGCGGGATGGGCTGCGGATCCCTTGGGGCGAGACCGGCGGGCCAGCGAGAAGCGTGCGACGACGAGAGGATGCTGGCCTGGAAGCTCGCGCAGCAGTGCGCGTTGCAGGACGCGGCGCGGTGCGAGCGCGACTGCCGGGGGCTCGCCCCGACAGGCGGTCGCGGGGCGGAGCTCGCTCGCGACAGAGGGCCGCAGGGCGCCTGCACTGGAGAGTGTAAGAGCGCGAGTAAGCATGTGATGATGTGCGCAGCGGCCGTGGCCGAGCCGCCTGACGACCGCGTCGTGGATCTACTGGAGGCGCTGCCCGACGGCGAGCGGCAGTGCTGAGCGGACGAGCAGAGCGTCCTCGATTACAGCGGCAAGTCGGGAGTCATTTTCGAGGAGCTGGAGGGGGGGTTCGCGTTCGTGGGGGGCTCGACGTCGGAGTGCGCCCGCTACCTGATGCGGGATGGCCCGCCGAAGGATATGTGGACGTTCGAGGCTCCCTGCGATGCGCAGGCCTACTGTCGATTCAGCTGCGCGCCGAAGAAGGGCCCGACGAAGCAGAGGAAGGCCCCGATGGTGTGCGCCAGCAACTACGCGTGGGCCGACCCCCACCAGCGCGGAAACCACGGGGTGCACGGTGGGGCGGCGATGGCCTGCATGTGCGCCCCGACGGACGTGTGGGGCGTGGCGGCCTTCGACGAAGACAACGCCTTCACGCGCCTCCGGGTGCCCGCCTGGATGGCCCGGTGGCAGGCCTGCCCGCCGCTGCGGGCCTGCTGGGTGTGGGAGAAGCTGAGCCAGCGGATCCGCGACCTGGTGGGGCCTGCGGGCTGGGTGGCACCTTGCTATCGCAGGCTGGCCATGGGGGGTTCGCACTCCGCGCGCCTGCTGCTGACGGTGAATACGGCGATCATCGGCGGGGCGTTGCTGGGCGTGGGGACACGCTCGGCGGCGCTTCAGGGCGCCGCGGCCTCCGCGGACGCCGCCGCGGGCGGCGCGCCTGGCACCTCGTCGCCCGAGGACGGGGGGCTGGAGGGCGAGGCGAGAGCGGGGGATGCGCAGGAGTGCGGGCAGTCGCGCCGCTACGACGACGACTGGGTCGCGCAGCAGTCGAGCTGTCGCGCAGAGCACCCGAGTTTGGGGGGCTACAGCGCGGCCGAGTGGATCGAAGCTGCGAAGGCGGCGAAGAGGGGGGACGAGCGGGCGATGGTGGCGATGCGCCCCTTTGCTGGCCGCCGGCGACGAGGCGACGTGCAGGAGGTGGTGGAGAGGCAGGCGCGGGAGCGCGGCATGCGCGTCCTCTTCCTCTCCGCGGACCTCCTGGACGACCCGCGGTGGGACCTGGCGAACCCCGCCGCCCTCTCAGCGCTGATGGAGCTGCGCGAGGGGGGCTGGGTGGACATCGTGCTGGGTGGCCCGCCGTGCTCGACGTGGTCGAGGGGGCGGTGCAATCGTCGGCGGCCAGGCCCGCCGCCAGTCCGCTCTCGGCTCTGCCCCCGGGGCTCGCCAGACCTGAGAGCGTGGGGGGCCGGGAGGGTGGCGGAGAGCAACACTTTGACGCTGAACCTGTTGGCGCTCTGCGAGGCGCGAGGCCAGAGTGGCGGCGCCTCCCTCGTCGAGCACCCGGGGGGCCCAGGGCGCGAGCCCTACCCGTCCATCTGGAACGCCGAGGAGATGCTAGAGTTCGAGGGGCGACGCCCCGCCCAGAGGGCGCGCCTGGACCAGTGCATGCTTGGCGGGCGCACCAAGAAGCCGACCTGCCTCAGTGGCGCGCTGCAGGGCATGGAGGCCCTGATCGAGTTGCGATGCGACGGCTCCAACGTCCACGAGTCCGCCGAGGGCAAGCTGGCCGACAGGGCCTTCCGCGCGAGCCCCCTCGCGCTGTACCCAGAGGCGATGTGCGAGACGCTGGGGAGAATGATAGCGCAGACCCTGGCCTGCTTCGAGATGGGCGGCTTGGGTGGCGCGGGCTGGCGACGGCCGCCCGAGGCAGACAGGGCGGTGGCGGCCTGGGGCACGCGCAGCACGACTGCCCCCGCCGTGGCCGTGAGGAACGAGGACGTGCTGCGAGGGCGAGGGCTTGTGCTGGATGGGCCGCAGATGGCCTTCTACCTGCACGTCGACGACGGCGCGGTGATGGCGGGAGGCAAGGACGGCGGCTCTCGAGCGACGAGTACGATGCACCAGCTAGCGGACGCCCTGGCCGCGGCGGGCTTCGTGGTTACCGACCGCACGGAGGCCTGCGACACGCGGAAGGTGCTGGGCTACGCGCACCAGGCGCGGCCAGCGCATCTTCGGCTGCCGCCGGCGAGGGCCCGAGAGCTGGCGCAGCAGCTGGACCTGATGAGTGGCGCGCGCACCGTGGACGCGGAGGAGTTGCGCTCGCTCTTGGGGGTTTGGATCTGGGGTGCGCTGCTAAGGCGAGAGGTGCTGTGCATCCTCAGTGCGGTCTTCCGCTTGCTGGAGAGGTACCCGCATCAACGGGTGAGCGCCTGGGCGGCCGTCCGCAGGGAGCTGCGGGCCATGGCCAAGGTGGTGCCACTGATGTATGCGGACTTGGGGGCCCCACCTGCGCCCGTCTACTTCGTCGCGGATGCCGTGGGCGCCAGCGCCGAGGGCGACGGGGGCTGGGGGGTCCTGGTGACCGACGTGAGCAAGGAGATCGCGCGGGACTTCATCGACGCGGGCGGCAGCCTGGGCTGCGCCGTGGCACGGCTGGACGGCGAGCAGACTGGGCTGCGGCGCCCGGAGCAGATGATCAGGAGGGCGAAGCCCGTCAGCCTCCTGCCCGATCGCGCGTTCAAACCCGATGAGGACTGGGCGATCGTGGGCCAGGGGAGGTGGCGATCAGCCGACCACATCGCCCTGGGGGAGGGGCGCTGCGTCGTGAAGATCAGTCGCTTGGCGGCTGCTACGCCGGCCCTCCACCGCGCCGTGCTGCCGATCCTGGAGGACAACCAGCCAGTGTCGGGCGCCGTGAACAAAGGGAGTTCCCCCGCGCACCAGTTGAACCATCTGCTGCGTCAGAAGACCCCGGCGGGGCTAGCATCGCGCACAAAGATTTTGATTCCATGGGTGGAGGCGCTCAGGCAGCCTGCTGATCAGATATCGAGGTGCATGAACCGTGCTGAACTCCGCGGCCTGCGTCATGTCGGGGCCGAGGAAGCTGGACAGCACTTCTGTTGCGAAGGTGAAGCCGCGCACCCTGGCAGCTTGCAGGGCAGCGGCGTTGAAGTTCGCGACCTACCTGGGCGAGAACGGCCTTGCCCCCGACGGGCCCGAGCAGCGGGGCGACTTGTTGGTAGAATACAAGAACGACATGCAGATGACTGGGTGCAACTTCGAGTATGCCGTCGCTGCGGTGGAGTTTGTTATCCCACGCCTGAGGAGGAAGCCAACGTGGTCCCACTCGGTGATAGACGCATGGCGAGTCGCGGCTGAGGTCAAGGACGCTCCGCCGCTTGGGCGCGCGCCAGCCAACCTAGCCGCGATCTACTTTGCGTGTTGGGGTGTGCCGCGGCTGGGGGTAGGCCTGCTGCTGCGGGTGTACCGCGTCCTGCGACCATTTGAAATGTTGCAGTTACGAGCAAAAGACATATCTCTACTATCGTCTAGAGGGGGGCCTGATCTGCAACCGAATTGGGTAATCAACTCGGGGGCCAAGGCAGGGGCAAAGGCCAAGAGGACGCAGTTTGCCATCGTACTGGAGCGAGACGGGGTGTTGGAGGACCTCCTACATCGAGTGGTCCTGGGGGCACCGCCAGAGGGCCTCCTTTTCCCTTGCTCGCTCGTCGACTAAAGGCATCGGCTCAGGCAATTTGAAGCAGCCCTGGGCCTCGACATCCACTGGGCGCCCCGCTCGGCGCGGGCGGGCTTTGCAAGCCCATTGCGTGGCTCGTGGTATCCCCTTCCAGGAGATCAAGGAGGCAGGGCGGTGGCTCACCGAGTCCAGCCTCCGCATCTACGTGGACGTTGTCACCGCCTCCCGAGTCCTGGCACAGGCTGAGCAGCGAGGAATCGCATCGCTCGTCCGAGAGGCGGCCGAGAAGCTACCCAGCTTTTTCCCGAAGGGCATCTTCGGCGAGGACGCGAGCGGCAAGCGTGCCGCCGTCTGGCTGGCGCAAGGAGGGGGCGGGTCCTGGGTGCTCCCAGTGCCGGGGCGCCCGCCGGCCCCACTGGCGCGGGGCCGCCGAGTGGGCCCCCCGGCGCCAGCTGCGCGCCCGCCGCCAGCGCCGCCACCGGCGCCGGGCCTGGGCGAGCTGGTGAACGGGATCTTGGCGAGGCCGCCGCAGCAGGGGGGTGCAGCAGCGGGCGCGGGCGCGGCCGAGGCCGAGGCCGAGGCGCCAGCGAACCTGGGCGCGTTGCAGCCGATGGCCGCGCGCCCGCAGGGGGCGGGCGCGGCGGCAGGGCAGCAACTCGCTGGTGTCGTCGGCTGGGCGCTGGTGCGTGCGGCCTGGGGCACCGCGAGGTGGTGCGGGCGCTCGTCCACGCGAGGCGTGACGTGGGCGGCAGTCGCCGTCTGGCTTATCGCGTGGCTGTACGTGGCCGGGCCGATGGCCCACTTCGGGACCATGGTGGGCGTGGCTGCGAGCGCGTCGGTCTCGGCGGGGAAGGTGGTCGACCACGGCCTCGGAGCCGTGATCACGGCTGCTCAAGGCGTGTCCGACTTCGCCGTGACCTCGACGCGCCACTCGGCGAACATCCTGCAGGAAGCGTGGAGAGGCGTGGACATTACCGACCTCCGAGTTCACCAGCGCCACGATGAGCGGATCGCAGACGACCCCACGCTACTGCAGGAATGGGTCCTACGAGAGTTCTTGCCAGTGGAGCCGCGGCGTCTGGAGCCGACCAGGTGGCCAGCGCGATCGCTGAAGCGTCCGCGACATTGCCTCGCGCAACTGAGAGCTGGCAGATGTTGGCGTGGCCTGGCCAGTGCAGAGAGTTCCACATGACCTACGACCTACTGTCGGCAGGATTCTACGGCGTCCATGTTGTCGACCGCATCGTGAATTTCAGCGTGCAGTGGTCGAACCCGCGGTGGGGCGGCCTCGAGTGCGACCTCGGCTCAGAGAGAGAGAGAGAGAGACACCATCCTCCCCCTCATCAACTCGACCCTCTCCAGGCCCCCCCCCCCCCCCGCGACCCGCTGCATGTCGATGAGCGACCGCGAACTCGAGCTCGCGAAGCTCCCGGGGGCCTGGATCACTATGACTCGTGGGCTGTTTCGAGCTCTCTTTCTGGCAATCAAGAACGCCCTTCAGTTGTTTCTGTTCGGACAGCGAGTTTAGTCACAATCTGAATGATCTTGTAGGGGCACAGGCGAGGGCGGGCGAGGGGCTTGCTCTCGGTTTTGTTGTGCGTTCCCAAGGTCCCTTCTCTAGGCAAAGGGGTCCAGCTTATTTCGCGCGCCGGGCGCTGGGCCAAACTGTGGTTTCATTGACAGCTCGCGAGCGGGGGCGGGAAGAGCTCGGCGGCAAGCCTGTACTTAGCAAGGCGAACGATTTCATCGAACTTCTCGCCTCCCATTGTCAAAATTCCAGGGTTGGGTCTAAACGGACACCATCATGGGATAATAGTCCTAGAGCGTGAGTGTTGATGTGGGAATTGACTGTTTGAGGGGGGGTCGTGGAATCTTTATTTTATTGGAACCTCGGGGCCCTGAGGGTCGCGCGGATTGCGGGCCAAGTTTCCCGGCCTTGTGCCCCGGGTCCCGCAAAACGGGAGGACTCAGTGGCTTGCTGCCGCTTGCCCCCGCGTGTGTGTGCCCTCGCGTGTGCCGCGCGGCTTGCTCCGTAACCGTATCATGGCTCCAATCGTCTCTAGATTCTCGCGGCCCCCCCCCGCCCCGCCGCCGAGCCGAGCTCGGCGGCAAGCCTGTGCTTAGCAAGCCAAGCGATTTGATCGAACCTCTCGCCTCCCATGGTCAAAATTCCAGGGTTGGGTCTAAACCGACGCCAGCATGATGATGATGGTGCTGATGCTGATGATGATGATTATGATTATGATGATAATGGTGATGATGATGATGGTGATGATGATGATGATGGTGATGATGATAATGTGGTGGTGGTGGTGGTCGTCGTGGTGATCTTTGCGGTGGCGGTGGCGATGGGGATAATTGCTGCAGCGCGAAAGCCACAGCTTGACATGCACCGCGCCTCGAGCGACGCGCGCTTCAAGACACGGGCAGGCAAATGGCCATCAGGGCCGCAGCTCTCCGAGCGGCAGTGCGAGGTGAAGAGCGACGGAGCGGCGAGGCCCTGAGGGGTTTCGTGGTTTCTTTTGGATCTCTCGCATTTGCTTTTCCCCTCCTGCTGATCTGGGCCCTGATCGGGCCCTCGCGGGTAGTGCAGTGATTAGCGTGTGCGCATCGTGCGCGTTGTGTCTGTAGCGGAGGAAACGAGGGAGCGGCGCCCCCCTTTCCAGGGGCCCAATCTGCACTGGTAGTGCGGAGCGTGCCGCGCGATGCCAGGCGCTGTCGCCGCGGGGGTGCTGAAGGCAGTGCTGGCGGACGCTGCGCGGTGAAGTATGTCCACGGACGACAAGGCACCAGGCGGTGCGACCAGACGTTTCTCAGATAGTGGGGTGGGCGGTTTTAAGGAGTATCGCTCGCGGAAGACGTTGTCGAATACCTACCTCGTCGTGCAGAAGGCCTGGGAGTGCCTGCCACGGCGCTGTGACCCATGTAGTTCACCTTGCTGGACGATGTCGTTGCTCAGGCTCTGGAGGTGATGGGCGTGGAGGACCTTGAGCAGGACGGAGGCGAGAAAATAGTCCACGATGCATTCGGCAACGGGTTCCCAGATCTGGCCGCCCACGAAAAGCTAGGCGAGGCTCTCCAGGAAGCGTTCGCGCTGAAGTTGGTCAAGAATATGGCGGCGTGCTGCGGAAGGGCTCAGGCGGCGTTTGCCAAAGGTGAATCCGAGGGCATGGTCCTGCCGGACATGGCTCGGGGCCTCCTGCTGCTGCAGGGCGCCCACATGCCACCGCAGGTCCTGGCAGTAGTGCGGGCGGCGTCGACGAGGTCGTGCAAGGGGCGGGACATGGCGACGGCGCTCAGGGCGACATATCCGAACGGATCGGCCGATTTCAGTCAGCAGAGCAAGTCCTACCCCGCGCGCACCTGGTCGAGGATCCCGACGAGAAACCGCGCATTGACGCCCTCATCGCAGGATGCGACGACGCCGAGGACGACGGCGATGCCATCCTGGGCGAGAGCGAGGCCGTAGTGATCCTGGTGACGTGGCGTGCTCAGCGAAGTAAGATATCGAAGGGGCAGTTGTCTCGCGGATATGAGCCCAAGAAGCCGGACATGACGGCTGTGGCCAAGCGGGCGAGATGCTCCAGCTGCGACGAGTCTGGCGGTTTCAGCAGGGGCTGCCAGAAAACCCGGCGACGTCGTCGGCCACCACCTCGAGATGGGAAAGGAAAAGGCAAAGGCAGACCAGGTCAACGGGCGGACGTAGTCGGGGTGGTGGACGACGACTGGAGCCAGGGTGCTTTGCGAGCGACAGCGCGGGCGAGTTCTGCGAGCGCGAGCTGTGCGACGCGGATTTCGGCGCGACGATCGACGAGCTGCGGGGTGCGTTCGAGACCGAGGCGGAGTCATCCGACGCGGAGGTCGGCGAGGTGATCGCGGAGTACCAGCGGCTGACGCACGAGCCTGAGTAAGAGGAGATACAGGAGGTGGCGGTGGCGTCGGCGGACAAGCCCGTGGTGTTCAGGTTCGGGGACCAGGAGGCCTGGCGTCTATATGCGCGGCCGAGCTGCAGTGTCGCGTCGACGGCGAGCCGCTGGCCCCGCGCGCGCGCGGTGCCCTTGGAAGGGCCCCTCTCCTGATGAGGAAACCCATGCTGGAGATCCTCGGCGCTGTCGTCGACGTGGAGAAGGATGAGACCCACTTCTCGAAACTGAACGCGTCGGTTTCGCTGAACGCGGCAGCCAGCTGCCACCATCGGCTCAACCTGTGCGAGACGACGAGCGAGAGTCACACACATATTCAGACGGCTGAGGTGGGCGCGACGACAGCAGAGGAGGCGGCGGCCATGGAGACGTTCGTCGCTGAAGCGACGGCGGGCTTTTGCCAGGGCCGGGCCGGGGCCCAGAGGCCTATCAGGATGGCGTGACATTTGCAGGGGTTGCCGTCGAGACTGTCAGAGGTGGCGTGGTATCTGCAGGGGCTTGCGTCGACGATGTCGGACGTGGCGTGGCATCTGCAGGGGGCTACGTTGATGGCGATGTGGACTGCATAGTACGCGACGACGCCGATGTCCCGTGGAAGGGAGCCGCCGATGTCGTGGGTAGGCAAGCCAAGCGAGATGTGCTGAAAGGAGTTTTGCCGGCCCAGGTGGCCGTGGGGCACCGTCCAAAGTGCCCGGGGCTACTCGGCGCGCCGAGGGTGGTCCCACTCCTGGAGACATTGGGCTTTGAGAACCTCGGCTCTTTTGATTTCGAGAACGGCTGGGATGCTCGACGAGGTCAGGGCCGTCGCCGCGCCCTGCGCCTGGTCCGCGCCGAGGAGCCGGAGTGCGTGGGCATGGGGCCCCCGTGCGGCGCCTTGGCGGCACTGCAGAACCCGGCGATGGACGATGCTCGCCAGGACTTGGCCAAGTGGCGGCGGACGGTGGAGGGGGCAGCGGGGTATCTCAGTTTGCGCATGGTCGCGGCGCGCATGCAGACGCAAGGAGGTCGGCATTTCGCAATCGAGGCCCCGACGTCAGCCAAGTCCTGGAGTAGTGCATCAGTGGTGGCACTGTGTGCCGCTGCCAGCGCGCATCGAGTTTCGGTCAGTGGCTGTACTTCGGCCTCGAGGATCCGGTGCCCCAGGGGCCGATGTCGAGTGATATTTCTTTGCGACTAACTCGGGCATGATCAAGTGGCACCTGGGAGATCTTCGATGCCCAGGCGGTCAAGGGCATCAGTGGTGCTGGGGCAGTTCGAGGGGGATGAAGGAATTTGTTTTCTTTCAGATAACCTGTGCCGGCGCCGGCCGTCTGCGTTGGTCTGTCAGCCGGGGCTGGGCGTTGCTGGCGCCGGCCCTAAGGCGCTGTCGACGCGGGAGGATAAGGAGGTCATCGAGCGTCGCGAGCTGACGCTGGAGACGCCGCCGAGGAGGCCCCACGCGAGTCTCGGCCACCCGAGCAACGAGGACCTGGCGCGGAATCTGCAGCGCGCCAAGGAGAGTGAAATGGTGCAGGCGATGGCTCGGCAGTTCTCCTGTCCGGCGTGCGAGGGTCGGTGGGTTTCCAAGTCCGCGTGGCCTGTGACGGCGCCGTCCGAGATGGCGCCATCGAGGCCCGCGGGGATCGAGGTCAATGAGCTGCCCGGCTGGTCAGAAGGCATATGGGGTGAAGGCCCTTGACGTCGCGTGCCCGAGAAGCGGTCTGCAGCAGATGGCCCATTCCCTCGAGGCCGAGACCAGCGAGGTGCTGATGGGGCTGTCTGAGTCCAAGTGGCGCGAGTCCCGCGGTGCTTTGAATCACCTCGAGCGCGACGACGGGCGGGCCAAACCTAGCCGGGACATCCTTGTCACCTGCGAGAACATGGGAAGTGAAGTGGTGGATGCCGCAGGGTGGGCTCGTGGGCAGGTTGGACGCGTCGATCGCCGTGGCGCTTGTTCGAGGACATTCTCAACGAGGTGATGGACCAGATGGTGCCCATGTCCACGGACGAGTGGCTGGCGTGCGTGTCGAGCCGTGGCCCCGGCGAAAAATTCGCTGCTGCGCGTCCACGGATTGTCGCCGCGCCAGATAGCGCTCGGCAGGAACCTGGGCGCCCCCGCGGACGTGGCGCAGGAGGCGCCTGATTTCTGGCGAGCAGTGCGGCGCTCAACGACGAGCCGTTCGCGGTCGTGGAGGGATTTGGGGAAAGCGCGCGTTCGGCAGTTCTCGAGCACGTGGGCAATCGCGCGGCCAGGGTAAAAGTCTAACCGTGCTATTCGGCACCATGCCCACGAGCATTCGGCACCTAGGATACTACTCGTACTACGCCAGTATACACCACTAGGCCAAGTCCCGAAGTGGGGCAACTGAACATATTCGTCGCCTCCCGAAGCCACTAGCATATTTTCCCCTGATGTCATGTCTCTTCTACGTTTTCTTCACAACTCGATGCAGCGGCTCAGCGGGCAGCAATCGTTGCAGCCTTCCTGCCGGCCCACAGTTCTACCGCGTTCAAATCTCGCGGGTGGTGTGAATTAGGGATATCGCCACTTGTAGCCCCCCAAACGCGCAACTTTGCTAGCGCCGCTTGCTTGACTTAGAGGATGGAGCTTCTCACGCTAGTTGGGGGTGCTTGCGGTTGGGCTGAAGTTACGTGTGTTCGGGCATCAGTTTCGCAAGTGGCTCAAGAATGTTGCAAGTGCTGTAAGTGTTGGCGTTGCCTTGTAAGTATACCTCCGGTACTTCTGAGCATGTACCAGCCTTTGAGCACCGAACCAAGCTACCTAGCAAATACATCTAAGCAGCGTAGGTGAACGTCGCAGTAAATAACTTAGGCCTTGTCAATGACAGATCTGCGGAACTGAAGCCTATCCTCCACTCCCTCATCCTCCTCCTACAACTCCTCCCCCTCCCCCTCCCTCCCCCTTCCTTCCCCCCCCCATCACCTACTCCTTATCCCTCATCCTCCTCTTCGTCCACCTCCTCTCCTCCCGCCCCTCATCATCCTTTGGTGGTCATCATCATTATCGCCACCATCACCATCGTCCACTCGTCGTCGCTCGACCGCGCCGCCGCCGCGGTCGCCGTGACCCTGGGCAGGGGCGCAGGAGAAGAGGAGGACGGAGGAGAAGGAGGAGGACGGAGGACGAGGAGGAGGAAAAGAAAGAGGACGGAGGACGGAGCAGGAGGAGGAGGAGGAAGAGGAAGGAGGAGGATGGAGGAAGGATGGTGCGAGGAGTAGGGGGCGGGAGGAGGAGGAGGAGGAGGAGGAGGAGGAGAAGGAGGTGGAGGAGGAGGAGGTTGAGGAGGAGGTGGCGGGGCAGGACAAGGAGGGAGGAGGAAACAGAGAGTGGGGGAGGGGGGGGCATAGAGGGAGGGGGGGAGGAGGAGAGGAGGAGGGGCGGAGGAGGAGGAGGTGTGCTGGCGCTGACTACATGGGGCCCCGAAGGGGCCCCCTCTCCGCGCAGCAGTGCGAACTCTCCAGCCCGCCCACGGGCGCGCCAACAGAAGGAGAACGAGGAGCCCTTGGAGGCCTTGGGAGAAGGAAGGGCCAGGAGGAAGAGGGCCCGCGCGGACTCGGCCCGCCGCGGCGCTCGCGGCGCACCGGGGGGGCAGAGAGAGAGGGAGGGAGGGAGGGGGAGAGGAGAGAGGAGGAGGAGGAGCAGGAGGAGAAGGAGGAGGAGGAGGAGGAGGATAGGGGAGGAGGAGAAGGAGGAGGAGAGGAGGGGGAGGAGAGGAGGGGGGAGGAGGATCAGCAGGACGAAGAGGAGCAAGAGGAGGAGGAGGAGGGAGGGGGGGAGAGAGATGAGAGGAGGGGGAGAGGGGGAGGAGTAGGAGGGGGACGGGGGAGGGGGAAACAGGAGGGGGAGGGGGGAGAGAAAGGATGATGATGATGACGATGATGATGATGGTGATGATTGTGATGGTGATGGCGATGGCGATTGTGGTGATGATGATGGTAATGATTATGATGATTATGAGGAGGAGGATGTACGCGCATTGTCCTGATAAGTATTGCAAGTAGCGTAAGTAGCGTATTCAGCACGCGGTGTCATCGTTTTGTTATGTCTTTGTTATATTTTGTTACCCTGGGATCCAGAATCCCATGATAACAAAAGATAACCTGGTATCATATAGGACCCCGCGTCAGGATAACATACGATAATTTGTTGCCCTCTAGGATAATATGTTTCCCTGACGCGTTATCCTATATGATCACATGGTATCCTAAAGGGTAACATGCTCAGTTGCGTTAGCCTGGGATCCCGAATCCCTGGATAACAAAAGATAAATAGCCATAGCGTAGCAACCCCAAACAGAACTGAACGTCCTCATCGTCATCACTGCCGTGGTCGTGTCGTCGTCGATGTTGTTGCCGCCCCTTTTATTTTCCGTCTCGCTTCCCTCAAAACTGTCCATCCTCGAACGTACTCAGTCTTGCGTTTCTCTGCAAAAGACTCTTCCCCCTCACTCTCCCCGTCCCCCATTTCCAGCTCCTCCTCCTCCTCGTCCTCGTCATCATCATCATCATCATCATCGTCATCATCATCATCATCATCATCATCATCATCATCATCATCATCATCATCATCATCATCATCATCATCATCTTCATCATTATCATCATCATCATCGTCATACTCCTTCCTTCCTCCTTGAATTCTGCTTCTCATCATAATAGTAGTCCTTCTCCTGGCATTCTGGCTCCTCGTCCTCTCCGGGCATCTCCTCCTCCTCCTGCTGCTCCTCCTCCTCCTCCGCATCATGCTCCTCCTCCTCCTTCCCCTCCTCCTTCTCTTCATTCTCCTCCTCCCCGTCCTCCTCCTCCTCCACCTCTCCCTCCTCCTCCTCCTCCTCCTCCTCCTCCTCCTCCTACTCCTCCTCCTCTTCCTCTTCCTCCTCCTCCTCCTCCTCCCCCCTCCTCCCCCCCCCAAAAAAAATCCTTGGAGGCAGGGAGCTCGGCGCCCAGCCGACCGCCGGACCCAGCGGCCGAGCTTGGCCGACCACCAGACTAAAACAAAAAAATGCGTGAACACCTCACACTGGCACCCTCCTAGAGCTCAGTCAGATTTGCGAGGATGTCTCAGGCGAAACGCTCAATCCCGGACAACTCAGAAACGCGAGTTCTGAGGGTGTCTCGGGCGAAACGCTCAAACTGATGAAATTGTTGCGAAGCCCCTCCCTCGGCCCGCTGTAGTTCTCTTCGCTACGGCACCCCAGTCAGCGCAGCTGCTCGGGGAAAACAGCAAAGGGCTCTCCTAGGTGGGAGGCGAACTGGGAGGCGAACTGGGAGCCTAGAGCGTCTCAAGCGAAACGGCCCGGACAACCTCGCGCGCAGGATCTCGGAGCAAAGAAATTTGAGGATGTCTCGCGCGAAACGGGCCGGACTTCCTCTCGCGCGGCTCCCAGAGTTCAGATTTGCGAGGACGTCTTAAACGAAACGCTCAATCTCGGACAACTCAGAAACGCGAGTTCTGAGGATTTCTCGGGCGAAACGGTCAAACTGATGATATTTTTTGCAAGCACCTCGCGCCGGGACCCTCCCTCGGCCCGTTCTAGTTCTTACCGCAACAGCACCCCCGTCAGCACAGCTGTTTGGGGAACAAAAGATAACACACAGATGACAACCATATAACATTGCGTGCTACTTACGGTACTTGCGATAATTACCAAGGTCATACGCGACTCACACCGTCGAGAAACTCGATCCCGTGAAAAATGCGGCACCCGCCTCTTCATCCTGCCCTCTGAACCCCTCCTCTACGCCGTTCGCCTCTCCCGCCAGACCCGCCCTCCCCTCCCGCCCTCCTGCCTGTCTCCCTCCACCACGCCCTCGTCTTTGTCCTCTCCGCCCTTCTTTTCCTCCTTCTCCTCCTCATTCTCTTCCTCTTCGCTCCGCATCCTCCTCGTTCTCCTCGTCCGTCGCCCCCCGCCCTCCTCCTTGTCCTCCTCCGCCGCGCCCTTGTCCTTGTCCTCTCCTCCCCTCTCCTCCTCCTCCTCCTGATTCTCCACCTCCTCGTTCCACCTCCTCCTTGTCCTCCTCGTCCGTCGTCCTCATCCTCCTGATCCTCCTCCTCCTCCATTCTCCTCCGCCTCCATCCTCCTCCTTCTCCCTGCTCACCCTCATCTTCCGCCCTGTTCTTCCGCCCAAAGCCTCGTCGTCCTTTTCTTCCCTTCCCTTTTTCTTTTCAGCGTGTTCCCAAATCTTTCATCCTTTTCAAATTTCGCCTCTTCCTCTCTGCTTCCCCTTTTTCACCCACCTCCACCGCCGCCCTTATCCTGTCCATCATCCATCATGCTCCTGCTCCTGTTCTTGATTCTCCTCCGTCTCCAACTTATCATCATTTTTTTCTCATTCTCCTCCTCCTCTCGTGCCCTTCCTCCTCATCTAATATCATCTCTCCTCTCTCCTGCATCCACCTCCTGTCCACGCCTTCCTTTTGTCTCCTCCCTCCTGCTCCGTCCTTCCTCGTCCTTCTCCGCCCTCTTCCTCCTCTCCAAGACGCTCTCCCCCTCCCGCTGCCCCCATCCTCCTCCTCCACAAGACCTCCGCTCTCACCCTCCGCCGTCGCCGCACTCGCCACCGCGCTCATCGCAGCCGCCGCCGCCGCCGGCGTCGTCGCAGCCAATGCAATGCCGCAGTCGACCGACGTCGTTTCCGTCGCCGCCACCGTCGCCGCCAGCGCCGCCACCGACGTTTCTTCTGTTGCCGTCGCCGTTGTCGTCGCCCCCCATTTATTCGCCTCCCCCCTCTTAAAAAGGTATTCGTAGTTATAAGTATGACCGATGTAACCTACATATGGTGCCCTAAGTATCTTAGTACATAACTTAGTAAGTAGCGCTAAGTTGCAACGGGAAGTATACTAAGTTACGTGAAGTACTTAGTGATAACTCGTCTTAAATTGCATAAAAAACACCAGCCTCTAAGCATGCAGCGGCTAGCAAGTGGCGGGCCAGGCTTGAGCAAAATGAGAACGAAGCAGGCCGGCAAGCAGGCCCTTGGGGAGGAGGCGGCGAGGGGGGGCTAAACTGAAAGCTCTCCTCAGGAGGGATCGCGCTTGGGACCAAGAACCGGAAGTCCCTCCAAAAAGGGCAAGAACCGGAAGTCTCCCAGATAGCAAGAACCGGAAGTCGCCCCAAAAAGGGCAAGAACCGAAAGTTGCTGCTGGAGCAACCACTGCAACCTCGGAGGTTGCAGTGGTTGCTCCGCTCCCAAAATGTCGGCGCCCAGCAGCCGACGTGGCGGCGAAGTTTTACCCCGAGTGTCGCAGATGCTGTAGCAGACGTTCAGAAGAAATTGCTCAACATACGCTACAGTGACTTCCAGTTCCCCCCCCCCCCGGGGGGGGGGGAACTGCAACCTCGGAGGTTGCAGTGCTTGCTGGGGTAGAGCTTTCGAGGGCGCCCAAAAGGTCCAAGGCTTCCCCCCCCCCGGGGGGGGGGGAAGACCCGGAACTTCGGCCATCCTCGTTAGGTCCGCCCCTTCAAGCACTGCAACCTCGGAGGTTGCAGTTCTTGCCCCCCCACCCCCCGGGGGGGGGAAGAACCGGAAGTCACTGATGATCATTGATCTCATGGTGGTGGTGCTGACTCATGAAGAAGGTGGAGGAAGATTCAGATGATGTAGGTGGGCGATGTAGTAAGATAATGCAAGATGATGTCGGATGTGAGAATATGGTGCAAGATGACGTAGAATGGTACAGGAGGCTGATGCATTCATGATGATAGGCTGATACAGGAGGATTTAATGGGAAGATGGCGAGGCCATATCAATTGCGAAAGACATAGAGCTGCAAGACAGCAGGACGCAAGGAGCAATAGAGTAATGGTGAATTGTGCCGTCGGATGCTGATAGCGACGTTGGACACAAGACATGGATGGTAATGGCTGCTGCTCTGGAAAACAAATTGCATCCGCCGCCGCCGCCAGCGAAGAGAATGAAGTCGTCGGGTCGTCGTGCGGTCAAAGGTCGATCGCGACCGCTGGTTGGGTAGGGGCCGCCAACATTCCGCTGTCTATGACGCGCAACACGATGCTGCTGACGCAGCCTGGAAGCAATTTTTGCCCAAACAGCTGCGTTGACTGGGGTGCTGTTGCGATGAGATCTAGAACGGGCCGAGGGGGGGTGCCAGTGCGGGGCGTTCACAAAAATTGCATCAGTTTGAATGTTTCGCCTGGGACATCCTTAGAACTCGCGTTTCTGAGTTGTCCAGGATTGAGCGTTTCGCATGAGACATCCTCGCGAATCTGAGCTCTGGGGGCCGCGGGAGAGGTGGTCTGGCCCGTTTCGCTTAAGACATCCTCGAATTTCTTTGCTCCGAACTCCTGCGCGCGAGGTGGTCCGGGCCGTTTCGCCTGAGACGCCCTCGCAATTCTGCGCTCCCAGACGCCGCGCCCGAGGTGTTCTAGGCTCCCAGTTCGCCTCCCAGCTAGGAGAGCCCTTTGCTGTTTTCCCCGAACAATTGCGCTGACTGGGGTGCTGTTGCGATGAGAACTAGAATGGGCCGATGGGGGGGGGCCAGCGTGAGGGGTTACAATATTTTCATCAGTATGAGCGTTTCGCCTGAAACATCCTTAGAGCTGGCGTTTCTGAATTGTCCAGGGTTGCGCTTTTCGCATGAGACATCCTCGCAAATCTGAGCTCTGGGAGGGTGCCATTGTGAGGTGTTCGCGCGAATTTCTCAGGGCATGGTGGTCGCCAACTCGGCCTGCGGCCCGCGGTCGGCCGGGCGCAGAGCTCCCTGCCTCCGGGCTTTTCTGGGGGCAGGGGGGGGGGAGGAGGAAGAGGAAAAGGATGACAGGGGGGGGGGGGGGGGGGGGAAAAGGGGGGAGGAGGAGGAGGAGAGACGAGGGCGAGGAAAGGACAAGGAGGGGGAGGAGGAGGAGGAGGAGGAGGAGGAGTATGATGTGGAGGAGGGGGGGGATGAGGAGGAGGAGGAGGAGGAGGAGGAGAAGCCAGAAGAGGACGAGGAGCCAGAATGCAAGGAGAAGGAGGATTATCATGATGAGAACAGAAGTCGAGGAGGAAAGAGGGAGTAAGACGCTGGTGGTGATGATGATGATGAGGAGGAGGAGGAGGAGGAGGAGGACGATGACGAGGAGGAGGAGCAGGAGTAAGGGGAGTGGAGAGGTGTGTGTGTGTGAGTGTGTGTGTGTGTGTGTGGTGTGTGTGTGTGTGGGGTGTGTGTGTGTGTGTGTGTGTTGTGTGTGTGTTGTGTGTGTGGTGTGGTGTGTGTGTGTGTGTGTGTGTGTGGAGTGGGGGGGGTGGGGGTAGGGGGTGGGGGAGTGGTTGGTGTGGGGTTTTGGGGGGGTGGTGGTGTGGTTGGTGGTGGGGGGGGGGGGGGGGGGGGGGGGGGGGGGGTGGGGGGTGGGGGGGGGGAGGGTCTTTTGCAGAGAAACACAAGCCTGAGTACGTTGGATGATTGGAAGTTTTGAGGGAAGCAAGACGGAGAAGAAAAGGGGCGGTAACATCGTCGACGACGACGCGACGGCGGCAGTGATGACGATGAGGATGCCGAGTTTTGTTTTGATATACTGCATTATAATGGCTATAGGTATTTCCTGCGAGCGGCAGGCGGCAGTGAAATTGCAGGACCTCAGGTTCGACGGACTGAGGAACATGTGTTGGTCGGGCGAAGGGCTCAGGGAAAGGAAACGCAAGTGTCTTAGGGCGGGGCTGAGGAAACGCGTAGTGGGAGGGGCTAGTAAGAAACAAAAGCACGCGTAGGGTAATGACAAAATCACGACGGTGCCCTCTGTCGCAACGTCGCGCCTGGCGCCGCGGCAGAGGGGCCTGGTGGCGGCCGCCAGCGGCCACGTGGCATGTGCGCTCCTCCTATCTGTCTTCCTTCCTTCTCTGTTTCACGTGTTTTCCCAGTTGTGTTTCAATCTAGTTAGCCCCCAGCGCCGCTGCCGCGAAGATGGCGGCCCTCCCAACAATTGCCCCTGACTTATCTCCCCTGCTGCTGCTGTTGCAAGAGCCAGCAATATGGGTAACGTTGGGAATGGCGCCGTTGGGGGTGATTCCCCGCCCTCCTCTTCCTTCCTCCTCCTCCACCCCCCTCTTCCTCCTCCCTCCTCCTCTTCTGCAGAGGAGGGGAGGGATGGGGGGGGGGGGGGGGGGGGGGGGGGGAAAGGGGGGGGAGGAGGAGGGGAGGAGCGGGACAAAGAGGAAGCGGAGGAGGAGAGCAGGAAATGGAGAAGGAGCACGATGCGGGAGAAGGAAGGAGAGGGGGAAGAGAAGCCAAAGATGCGAGGAAGCCAGAAATGCAAAGAGAAGGAGGATTACTATATGATGAAGCATAAGTCAAGGAAGGAAGGAAGAGCATGCGATGGTGGTGATGACGATGAATGACCGATGATGATGAGGGCAGGACGAGTAGGAGGAGGAACAGGAAGGGGAGGGGGAGAGAGAGTGAGGGGGAAGTCTTTTGCAGAGAAACCACAAGCGTAGGCGGGAGGGGGTGAAGAGGGGGAAGAGGAAGAAGGAGGGGGTGAGGACGAGGAGGTGAAAAATCGGGGGGAGGGGGAAGTAGGGAGAGGAAAGAGCAGGGGGAGGGGGGAGGGAAGGAGGAGGAGGAGGCGGCTGCGGGCGGAAGGGGGGTGGGGGGGGAAGGGGGGTAGGAGGAGGAGGAGGAGGAGAAAGGGGGGGGTGGGGGGAAAGAGAAGGAGAAGGAAAGGAGGAAGGGAGGGGTCTTTTTCAGGGGGGCGGAGGGAGGAGGTGAGTAGAGGAAGGAAGGGGGGGGGGAGTGGAGGAGGACAGAGAGGGGGGGGGGGGGGGGAAAAAGAGGAGAAGGGGGAGGAGGAGGAGTGAGGCGGACGGGGTATGCGGGGGGCCTCCTCTGTCGCGAGCGCCATGCGTGAACGCCGCGACGAGGAAGGCCGCACAGGGGGGGGGGGGGGGGGGGGGGTGGGCGGGGGGGTGGGGGGGGGGGGGGGAGGGGGGGGGGGGGGGTGTTTGTGCGTATGTGTGCGTATGCTGTCAGCCTCGTAAAAGAACGCAACCTGCAATTTTCAGATGGATGCGTTTTTTCACAGCGTAGATAATAATCCAAAACTTGTTTTCCCTTGTGGAGAATTCAAGGCTTGTTTTGCTCATTATAAAAAAATGCATGAATCCATTTTGGAGTCCGCCCAATCTATTATTAATTCTTGAAAAACGTTCAATTGTTTTCATGGAGCCTCCATTTTCCAAGCGGCCCGGCGGCCGGCCGGCTGGCCTGGCGCGTCTTCATTGAAAACTGATAAGTTTGGAAATGCTTGAAATTTAATCCTGAGTTTGAATCCAGCCCAGCTTGCCCGGCCCGGCTGGCCCGGCCCGGCCGGCCCGGCCCGGCCGGGTCCGGCGCCGGACCCGGCCGGGGGCGATTGCGGGCGTTTCGAAGTGATTTGGCGATTTGGAGTCGAGTCGGGGCGCGCGGGGCCCGGGGGTGCCCTCGATGCCTCCGGTTCCAGACGCCCCCCAGAAGACGTCGGGGGGCCCGAATTGGGTAATTCTTTCGGATAACACACATTTTTAGTGACCCCGCGCTTGAGATTTCCGTTGCGCATCCGACGGCGCCCGAAGCGCTCCGGGAGGTCACGGGCGGCCCGCGAACTCCCCGGGACGGCGCAAGAGGGCTCCCCAGACGGCTTAGGAGGCCCCCCGAAAGAGGCCCGGAGCGTGCCTGGCGGGTTCCTCAGGCCGCCCAGAACATCCAAGGGGCGTTCAACGCCTCCGCGGAGCGCTCCAAGAGGCCCCATGTGGACCTCAAGTAGGGCCTGGAGGCTTCCAAGACGCATTCGGGGCCTCCCCATTCGGGGCCTCCCCTGACGCGCCCCGAGAAGACGTCGGGGGGCCAAAATTGGGCAATCCGATGCGGTCAACCAGCGTTTTCAGCAGTCGTGCGTTCGGGCTCGCCATTGCGTTTACGAGTGCGCGCGCGGGGCGCTCCCGGGGCCCCCGCGATGGCGCGCGGAGCCCGCGAGTCGGCCCGAGACGATTCCAAACGGCCTCCCTGGACAGCGCGAGGGCCTCCACGGAGGAAGCCTGGAGCGTGCCAAGAGGGGCCCTGAGGCCATCCAGACCGCCCGAGGATCGTCCAAGACGCCAACATCGTGATCCAAGACGCCCCACGTGGACCTCAAGTAGGCTTCGCAGGCCCCCAAGACGCCCATGCAATCTGCTCTGGCGCTCGCGGCGAAGACGTCAGGGTGCCCAAGTTGGGGCATGATTTCAGCAAGCGCGCGCTGGGGCTCACCGCTGCGGCTGCGGCGGCGCAGGGGCCGCCCCCGGGAGCCCCGCGACGGCGCCCGAGCCCAAGACGGCCCAAGACGACCCCGAGTGGACTCCCCAGGCGGCCAGTAGGGCCCAATGACTGGCGCCTGCAGGCCCGGGGGGGCCCGGGCTCGCTCCCCCGTGGCGGCCCCGGGCCTCTCTCGCTCCGCGACGACTAGATGCCCTGCGTCGCGGCCGAGACGGCTGAGGATGGCCTCGGAGATGCTTCCGACGCCGCCGGGAAGCCTCCGAGGCGCCCCGCGAGGCCGCCGCGAGGCCTTCTACGAGAGCCACAGGAGTCAAACATGGCACAATTTCCTTTGGAAGTCCTGTATCTATAACACAAAACCATATTCGCTTCTGGGGCTTTCGCGGCGTCCAAGACGGCCCGGGAGGCCGCCGAGATCGCGCCGAGACGGCCAGAGAGGTTCCCGACGGGGCCCTGGACTGCCCGAGAGGGCCCCCAGACGGCCGAAGAGATGCTTCCAACGCCGCCCAGAAGTCCGCGGTGCGCTCCAAGAGGCCCCCGAGAGGCTTCCCAAGAGGGAACCGAGAGACAACGATGGCGCAATTCCTTTTTTTTTTTTTTTTTTGGGGGGTGGATTTGAATTTTGTGTTGTTGTTGTTGTTGTTGTTGTTGCTTTTGTTGTTGTTGTTGTTGTTGTTGTTGTTGTTGTTGTTGTTTGGTATCTACTTCCACGGGGGCGGCCCGAGAGGCCCCAGATGTTGTCCCAAGACGGCCCGGGAATTTCCCAAGAGGGCTCCAAGAAGGCTCAGGGGGGCCCCGAGACGGCTGAAGAGGGCCCCGGGACGCCCCAAAAAAGGGGCCCAGAGGAGAGAGGGCGAGGGCGACGACGACGGCAGCGACGCGCCCGCCCTTAGAACGCAAACACCCGTGCGCGCAGACGCGCGCGGACACGCGCATAGCAACACGCAGACACACGCACCGCGCACTCCAGCACGCGCGCGCGCACGCCCGCGCGCGCGCGCGCACCCGCGCCGCGCGCGCGCGCGCGCGCACGCACGCGCGCGAACTTTTTGGCGTCGGCGGCTAGGCAGAGTCACTGCGCTGGCGGCCGCTGGCGAGGGAACTCGCGCGCGCGCTCGCGCGCGCGCGCGCGCAAGCGCACGTGCACGCGCGCGCGCGCGCATGCGCCCGCGCGCCCGCGCGCACGCACGCACGCACGCACACGCGCGCACACGCACACACGCGCGCGCGCACACGCACACACGCGCGCGCGCACACGCAGGCACGCGCACGCGCACGCATGCACACACGCACATTCGCACGCGCGCACACTTACTCGTACACGCACGCGCACGCACGCATACACGCACGAATGTACACACGCGCGCACGCGCACACGCGCACTCACACGTACCCGCACACACGCGCGCACGCACACCAGCGCGCACACGAGCACGCACGCGCACGCGCGCACGCGCGCATACACGCGCGCACGCACGCACGCACGCACGCACGCACGCA
>CAUYUJ010015959.1:64862-94402 GCA_963575745.1 Prorocentrum cordatum
ACACGCACACGCCACACGCCACACGCCGCACGCACACGCACACGCACACGCACACGCACACGCACACGCACACGCCACACGCCACACGCCTCACGCGACACGCACACGCCCGCGCACACGCACACGTTACACGCACACCCAACACGCACACGCACGCGCACACGCACACGCACGCCCACACGCACACGCCACACGCACACGCACACGCACACGCACACGCACACGCACACGCACACGCACACGCACACGCACACGCACACGCACACGCACACGCACACGCACACGCACACGCACACGCACACGCACACGCACACGCACACGCACACGCACACGAACACGCACGCGCACGCGCACGCGCACGCGCACGCGCACGCGCGCACCCACGCGCACATCCACGCGCACACCCGCGCGCGCACGCGCGCGCGCACGCGCACGCGCACGCGCACAGCGCGCGCGCACGCGCGCGCGCGCGCACGCGCAACGCGCGCGGCCACGCGCGCACGCGCACACGCGCACGCGCGCACGCGCACACGCGCACACGCGCGCTCGCAGCGCACCACACGCGCACACGCGCACACGCGCACACGCGCACACGCGCACACGCGCACACGCGCACGCGCGCACGCGCGCACACGCGCACGCGCGCACGCGCGCACGCGCGCACGCGCGCACGCGCGCACACGCGCACACGCGCACACGCGCACACGCGCACACGCGCACGCGCACGCGCACACGCGCACACGCGCACACGCGCACACGCGCACACGCGCACACGCGCACACGCGCACACGCGCACACGCGCACACGCGCACACGCGCACACGCGCACACGCGCACACGCGCACACGCGCACACGCGCACACGCGCACACGCGCACACGCGCACACGCGCACACGCGCACACGCGCACACGCGCACACGCGCACACGCGCACACGCGCACACGCGCACACGCGCACACGCGCACGCGCGCACACGCGCGCACGCGCGCACGCGCACACGCACACGCACACGCACGCGCACGCGCACGCGCACGCGCACCCGCGCACGCGCACGTGCACGTGCACGCGCACGCACACGCACACGCACACGCACACGCACACGTACACGTTCACGTACACGTACACGTACACGTGCACGTGCACGTACACGTACACGTACACGTACACGTACACGTACACGTACACGTACACGTACACGTACACGTACACGTACACGTACCCGTACACGTACACGTACACGTACCCGTACTCGTACCCGTACCCGTGCCCGTACCCGTACCCGCACACGTTCACGTACACGTACACGTACACGTACACGTGCACGTGCACGTGCACGTGCACGTGCACGTACACGTACACGTACACGTACACGTACACGTACACGTACACGTACACGTACAAGTACACGTACACGTACACGTACACGTACACGTACACGTACACGTACACGTACACGTACACGTAATCGTACACGTACACGTACACGTACACGTACACGTACACGCACGTACACGTACACGTACACGTACACGTACACGTACACGTACACGTACACGTACACGTACACGTACACGTACACGTACACGTACACGGTACACATACACGTACACGTACACGTACACGTACACGTACACGTACACGTACACGTACACGTACACGTACACGTACACGTATTCGTACACGTACACGTACACGTACACGTACACGTGCACGTACACGTACACGTACACGTACACGTACACGTACACGTACACGTACACGTACACGTACACGTACACGTACACGTACACGTACAGGTACACATACACGTACACGTACACGTACACGTACACATGCACATGCACATGCACATGCACATGCACATGCACATACATGCATACATAGACACGCATACACACAACACCCACGCGCTCGCTCACGCATGCGAGCGCGCGCGCACCCTCACACGCGCGCGCGCACGCGCGCGCACGCGCAGATGCACGCGCACATGCACGCGCGCGCACGCACACGCGCTCACGCGCACACACACACACACATGTTTCGCGTCGGTGGCTAGGCAGAGTGACTGCGTGGCGGAAGAGCATAATCAGGACGTGCACATGCGAATTAAGCTGCAATGCGCGGGGGAGAGGAGGAACGCCTGGCAACGGCAGGAGGGAGGAAGCCGGGCCCGCTCCGAGCGGGGCCTGGCGGCGGCGGAGCGGCGCCGGGGGATGGGCCAGACGCGCGCGCACATGCGCGCGCGCGCGCACGCACGCGCACACGCCCACGCCCACGCACTCGCACACGCACACGCACGCACGCACACACACACGCACCCGCACGCCCACGCGCACGCGCACGCCCACGCACGCGCGCACGCACACGCACACGCACACGCGCTCGCTCACGCACACGCGCACACGCGCACACGTACACGCGCACACGCGCAAACACGCACACGCGCACACGCGCACGCACGCAGATACGCACACATCCACACACGCGCGCTCGGACGCACACACGCACACACGCACGCACGCACACACGCACACACGCACACACGCACAGGCACAAGCGCAAACACACCCACGCACACACACGCACACACACACACACGCACACACACACACACACGCACGCACAGACGCACACACACGCACACGCACACGCACACGCACCTGTATACACACGCGCGCGCTCTCGCACGCGCACGCGCACGCGCACACGCACGCACAAACACGCGCACACACACACAATTTCGCACGCACGCAGGCACGCGCGCATGCACACACGCGCGCGCGCACGCACGCACCCACGTGCGCACGCGCACACACGCACACACGCACACACAATGTTTTCAGTCGGTGGCGCAGAGGAGCTTCAGTCGTGTGCAGCAGATTGAAGGTGCTAGTTTCAGATTGATGTAGCCGACAGAACAGCTTTGCGAAGAGTGCGCGCTGTAAATTGCAGAGGGTGGGTGGTGTGGGAATGGGGCTCTATGCCCAAATGCGCGCAGTGGCCAGCCAGAAGCCTAGGAATACGCAGAGCGAACAGCACACACACAGACACACAGACACAGACACAGACACACAGACACAGACACACAGGCACACAGACACACAGACACACAGACACACAGTCACACAGGCACACTGAACAACAGTCACACACAGACACACAGACACGCAGAAACACAGACACACAGACACACGTACACAGACACAGACACACAGACACATGCACACATACACACATACACACATGCACATATACACACATACACACTTACACACTTACACATGCACACGTACACGCACACGTAGAGTAGACACACACACGTACACAGAGACACAGACACATGCACACAAACGCACATACACTCATATTCACACAGACATACATACAAACATACACACGTACACACAAACATACAAACACACATACACACATACAGACAATCACACATACACACATACACATACACACATACATACACTTACACACATACAATCATGCGCACACACATACACACATACGCACACACATGCACACATACTCACGCACACACACACATATATACACATACACACATACACGCACATGCACACACACACACACGGTTTTTCCATCATGGGCCAGGGCACACACACACATACGCTTGCACACACACACACACACACATACGCATACACACACACTCCCCCTCCGTCGAAGGGGTATTCAAGCTCTTGTCCGTTGACCCGTTTCCCTGAAGATGACCTCCTCGTTGCTCTTCGGGCTATCCCCAGTTGAGTGCTCTCTCAGCCCTGTTGCACGCATCGTGCGTGCGCATGAGGCAGACTTTCCAAAGCACTCTTGCGTCCCTGATGGGTCACCATATGGAGCTTCTTCGGTACCCAGTGGAGGGTTCGAGGGAGCCCCAAGGGAACTCTGTGACACGGGCTTTCAAATTAATGAACCCTCAGAACTTCCCGATAGCGCCTACAAGGCCCCCGAGATGCCTTCCAATAATTGTGCGCGTCAGCTTGTCAAGGACTTGGGCGTGCTAGAACCTGAGCGAGGGCGAAACGCGCGTGTTTCTAGTATATATATATATGTATATATACATATATATATATATATATATGTTTGACAATTGTATGTTGTTGTTCTAAAATCCGCCTGTAGGAGGACATGCCGGACCTAATTCTAGGCTCTGGATCATACATTATGAGGAAGTCCCAGGCGAAACGCCCAGCCCACCCGACCGACACGTCTGGGGGTGCGTCAGGGAGGAGTTATTAATAAGAAACTGGGATGGAGGAGGAAGGGGAGGGGGCGAGTGAGTAGGAATGAGGAAGAGGAAGAGCAATAATTGGAGAGGCAGGGTGCCGCTTATCATCGGGTTCACAGGTCAAGGTGGCAGTGAGAAGACGTGACCTGCAGTATTGAGAGACTGCGTCCGATTCTCTCCATTTTCGCTGGCGAGGAGATGAGAAGAATCATGGACGACCAGGAGGGCGAGATGAATCAAAAGATCGAGCGCGTACAGCAGTACGTTAAGGATCAGTTCTATTTGGCTTGAAGCGCCGACAGTCATTACATTATTTGTGTGGCTGGTGCGTCGCCGCTTGGTTGCTGCGTCTCTGTTTGCTACTTGTTCCCATGTCTTCCTTTCTGTGCAGTTTTACCTTTCCCATAGGTTCGCACTCCCTTCGCCATCTCTGCTCGTCTCTATTTTGCTGGTTTTCGCTTGTCCAGCTTGGAACCAATGCCCTCCCCCCTCTCAGTACTGTTGCCCTGCTGCATCTGCCATCCATGTGGCAGTGCACGAGTCCGCGCGTGCAGATCTACGTGTGTTTTTGCATATACAAGCGCTGTGCGAAGTACAGCGAGAGTTGCCCTGTTGGGCTGATTGCTGACAGCGAGGTATCTTCGACGCCAACTTCACATGGCCCCAAAAGGCCAAAAGGTCACCTCGGGAAACGCTCCAAGACAGGTTTTTTTGCTCTCCTCCTCCTGTCCATCTCCGGCCAGAGTTCTGGTCTGACAAGGCAGTTTCGCGCGAGGCTAGCGCCCCCAGCGAGCAGCATATAATCATGCGAGATGTTCCCACCTCCTTCGTACCTCCCTGTCCCTCCTCCTCCTCCTCCTCCTCTTCATCCTCCTCCTCCTCCTCAACATTCCTACGCCCTTTCGTCGGGACATGCAACTAGGCAGGGATATGCGGCCGTGCCAAGCCTGTGGTAAGGCCCTGACGTCGGACGACGGATGGGGCCATGTTTTCTTGAAATGTCCTGCGCTGCTGACTCGCCTGCCTGCGAGTGAATCCCTGGCTCGCGTACAAGGTGTAACAGACCAGGCCCATGGCCTCACTGTGCAGTCCCCACCAACACAGCTTACGACGGATGAGCCAGAGGACCATGTCCCAGGCCTTACGGCGGCTGGTTCGCAGATGCCCATTGCCTTGTCTGAGGCGAAGGACCATGTCCCTGAGCCTGGTCGATGTGCTGAACCTCCCCCTGCTTCTGGTCATCCACGGCGCAGTACGATGGAGGACGAGGAAGACTTTTTCCCCGTGGTCGGGCAGGAGACGGAGGAGCCCGTGTTTGATGTCCCACCCCACGCAGAGGAGGACGTTCTTGAGCAGGAGACGCAGGAGATGCCGAGTGTTGCGAACGTGACGCCTGGCCAGGCCACATGCCCCGTGCAGAATGGCCCTCTGGCTGATGAGGCAGATTCGGGGCCTGCATTGTCTCCGAGTGACAGGCGTGGCATCCTCCACCTCCCGCAGGCCTTAGCGGAGGTGCGTGACCAGCTCATACAGGCTGGGCTAGAGTCAGGAATGTCGAATTTCGAGCAGTCTTACTTCATTCCTGGCCTTCCTGAGCCGCCTGCGTACGTGCCGCGGAGCGGTACACCGAGCATGGAAGTGTTTCTTTGGGGCGACGCCCATGGCGTTTGGAGTCCAGTCTCTTACACGGACGGGTCGGGGTATGACTCGGGCGTCCCTGAGGCCCGGAGATGTGGGCAGGCCGTGGTTCAGCTCGATCTTCGCTCGTGGCTTCCAGTTCGCGCGCGATATGGGCTTCTTCCGTATTTGGTGCAGACTGTTGGACGCGCTGAGCGGCATGCCATCAGAGAGGGACTTGAGGCCTTTCCTGATCACCAGTGCTTCGTGACGGACCTGCTGGCGCTGGTGCAGGAAGGCGAACGCTGGTGTCCTGGTCTCGCGCAAGGACGGACCAAGCATGCCCGCGCCTGGCGGGACATCTTCGAGGCTTGCCGACGACCGACCCTATGCCGCCCTCCGACGTTCAGGTGGACGCCAGCCCACAGGTCTTTGGATGAACTCGTTGGTGCCGGCCCCTATGAGTTGCGAGACTGGATTGGCAACGGGTGGGCCGACTACTTCGCTCGCTGTGGAGCCGCCTCCCATGCGCTGGCTGGCTCCGCGGCGGAAGCCGTCACTGCTGCTCTGGACAGCACCGCGAGGTTTTACAGTTTGTCTCCTGGGCTGCGCTGCAGGTTGTTGTCCGTGAGGCCTGGGGACGTGATGTGGAGGTTCCGCGGCCGCCAGGCGAGCATACCGTGCCCGTTACGATTTCGCGCAATACGGACCATGTTTCTGCGCATTCGGTTTCGTTAGGCAGGTATCGATGCGTCCACTGCGATGTCACGGCCACTACGGGTGCCCCGTTAGACTCTCTGCAGACAGGCTCTCATCGTGAATGTCGGCCGTCGCGTGTGGCGCGCGCCCTCAACGCCGAGTACTTTCGCAGCTGTGGCGACGATTGGACACTATGTGGTGACCAATGTGCTGGCGTTGCTGTGGGGGCTGCGTTGGCGAGCGAAGGACGGGCAACAGTTTCTCGGCAGGATTCCTGGCCCGCCCAGCCCACGGCTGAGGACGCGTCAGCGGTGTTTGCAGACTTGGGTCATGACGTGTTCCTGAACAACCAAGTTTACTGCTGTCGCAGGTGTGGCGCGCACTGCTCCATTGGGGAGGTCCGCGCTGTGCGCAAGCTGGGCATTTCCTGCGCTGGTCTTTCTGGCAATGCAGCCACACGAAGGAACCAGCTTGACGCGGTCAAACGGGTCGAGCGTGGACTTGCACCTCGCGCTCGTCGCCCCCTCGTAGCTTCGCAACCCGCGAGGGTGGATGGCCGCGCAATGTGCAGGTAGGGACAGCCTGCCGTCCCTACCTGCAGTCCCTCCCGCCGAGGATGCGGGGATATCTGGCCATGCAGCGAGGACCGCCCATGGCGCGATCTGTCGCAAGTCTGGGATGGTAGTACTATTGTGCACTACGTCTCCGACGGCTTCGTGGGCTCCATCTTCGTCGAGCCCTACGTCTTCACCTTCCGCCTCCTCGTGGCGCTCATCGCGCTAAGAGTGCCGGCGCCCCGCCGCGGCTAGTTGCCCCTGCAGCTGGACGCGGCGCGGCGGCCCCGCGCTCCTCCTCCTCCTCCTCCTCCTCCTCCTCCTCCTCCTCCTCCTCCTCCTCCTCCTCCTCCTCCTCCTCCTCCCTGACCCCCTTCCGCACCCCCGCGCGGCGCGTGGCCGCCGCGTGGGGGTGCCGCGGCGCGCTGCCGCCGCGCCTCCTTCATGCCTGCCTCTCCTCGTGTTGGCGGCGCGCGCGTGGATAGCGCGAGGGGGCCGGCCTTTTGCAGAGGGCGGGGGGCCTCTTGGAAGACTTCTATCATAATCCACTTGGTTTCTAACATGAGGATGAACAGGAAGAGGAGGAGGGAGGAGAGGGAGGAGGTGGAGGAGAAGGAGGAGGACGAAGAGGAGGAGAAGGGGGTGGAGGAGGAGGGGGAGAAGGAGGAGTAGGAGCCGTGAGGAGGAAGAGGAGGATGAGAAAGAGGCGGATAGGGGAAGGAGACTGAGAGCTGAGAGCGCATCGGCACGCAAACATGATGATCTGCCAGGTTGGCTGCGGTCAGCGATGCCTGTCCGCCGTGCGCCCGTGCCGATGTCACAAGCGCGGGATTGGCGGCAGGCGGAGCACAATCGGCAGGAGGAGGACGGGGAACGGGAGGGTGGAAGGTAAGGAGGAAGAGGGCCCCAGACCAGGTTCCCTAACCCAACCACCCGTGGGAGCCTCGAGCGGCTTCGCTCAGACTCTGCACCCTGCACCTCCTGCACCCCTCCTGTTCCCTGTGTAGCTCCTCCTCGTCGCACCGCCAGAAGCGTCGGTAGGGCGGGCCAGGCTTTTCGCTGGGTCCTTCCCCACCGTACGGGGGAACAAACTGTCTGCACTGGAGACTGGGCTTATGACGAAGAGCAGGTGCTACAACACGAAGTACACACAGCTGGAACATGACAACTTGATACCACTTATGCTCATGAAGTAGATCGAAGACACCTACGGCGTATCACCGCCGCTTCCTGCCTTTTAGAATCGCCCATGTGGCCGAGCGTTGTGGCAAGAGCTTCGCCAAGCTATCGGACCATGTGTTCCCCATCAACCGTTGTGGAACCCTTTCGGGGAACACTTGGGGTAGGATGGCGGGGATGATCAGGAGGAGGAGGAGGAGGAGGAGGAGGAGGAGGAGGACGAGGACGAGGACGAGGAGGAGGAGGAGGAGGAGGAGGAGGAGGAGGGGGCATCTTGGGAGCCTATGGGGACACTCTTGGGGCCTCCTGGGAGCTTCCTGGGAGCCTCTTGGAGGCATCTTGGGGGTCTCCTTGGGCCTCTTGGGGGCCTTTGTGTTTTTGGACCCTGACCCCGCCGATCTGCGTGAGGGGTGTCAATTTCTACCCACCCCAGCAATTCAGACAACACGCTCAGGGCGTGGTACAAATGCGTGTTTTAGGCCTCCCCCCCGTCGCGCGGTCCATCAACAAGGAACAGTAAGCAGCAAGAAGTCAACAAGGAATAGTAAGCAGCAAGAAGCAGAACTGTAACAGTGGAAGCTGGAAGCTGCAACTGGTACAGGAAACTGCGAACCTTGGACCTACAGCATGGTGGCCCCACACGGGGGCCGGCGGATTATTATAATATTATTTTTATCATTATTATTATTGTTGTTGTTGTTGGTGGTGTTGTTGTTGTTGTTGTTGTTGTTGTTGTTGTTGTTGTTTTCCTCCCCCTCCCTTCTCCTACTTCTCACCCCTCCTCCATCCTCGTCCTTCATTCTCGTCCTCCTAGGGTGCCACTGTGGATACGCCAGGGATGGGCAAGCGGCTGTTGTGTGGAAGCCCCGCGTCATACGCCGCCTTGCGCGGTTCGTCTTTGGCTGGGGCTAGCCAGTGTTGGGAGAACGCTCCCGCTTCGCTGCCTAACTTTGCCCAACGTGAGACAGGAGGAGGATGATGAGGATGAGGAAGAGGAGGAGGACGAGGACGAGGGCGAGGAAGAGGACGAGGGCGAGGATGAGGACGAGGAGGTGATGATGATGGGGAGAACAGGTGGGGAGGAGGAGGGGGAGGAGAATGAGGAGGGGGAGGAGGAGGGAGGGGGAGGAGGAGGGAGGAGGAGGAGGAGGAGGAGGAGGAGGAAGAGGAGGTCAAGCTGATTGGGGTCGTCCCCGTTGTCCTCGTCCTCGTTTGCGCGTCCCCACGACGATGCCGATGCGAATGCCGATGCCGATGCCGATTCCGATGCCGATGCTGATGATGATAATGGTGATGAGGAGGAGTTTGAGGAGGATCGGGAGGAGGAGGAGGACGATGACGATTAGGACGAGGATGTTGATCAGGATGATGATGACCATGCCGATGATTGGTGACGATGGTTATGATGATGAGGGTGATGATGCTGGTGATGACGACGTCGCTGATGTTGGTGATGCTGATGGGCGCGGGCGGGCTCCCCAGAGGAGCGCGCGCGCTGTCGGCGATCGCCTCGCTTCGCCCTCCCCGTGGCCAGGAGCGCCAGGTGGCCGCGCTGCAGGCGGAGCAGAAGCTCAAGGACGCACCTCCCTTGGCATCGCTCGGACGTGTGCATTTTTCCTGCGGCGAGGACCGTCGAGGAGCATCCTTGATCATTTGGCGAAAAAAACACGCACGAAACCGAACAAAACACAGGGACTGGACGTCCGAGCGATGGCGAGCTCCCCGCACTGACGGATCGACCGGGTCGGACGGGCAGGAAACGGTGGAGGGAATGGAGAGCGCGGGGGAGTGAATGAGAAGGGAGGCGTGCAGGGAGGACGTGGAGCTAGAGGGCGCGGGGGAGCATGAGGAGGAGGAGGAATAGGATGATGAGGGAGCAGGAGGAGCTGGAGGCGGAAGGGGGAGGAACAGGTGGAGGAGATGGAGGAGGAGGAGGGAGGATGGAGGGGGGGAGGGACGATGTGGAGAAGGAGGGTAATGCTGATGGTGATGATGATGATGATGATGATGATGATGATGATGATGATGATCATCATGATGATGATGATGATGCTGATGATGATGATGCTGATGATGATGATACTGATACTGATACTGATACTGATACTGATACTGATACTGATACTGATACTGATACTGATACTGATACTGATGATGCTGATGTTGGTGCTGATGTTGATGATGCTGATGCTGATGCTGGTGCGCATGCTGATGCTAATTATGATGCTGCTGATGATGGTGGTGGTGGTGGTTGTTGTGATGATGTTTATGCTGACGATGTCGGTGATACTGATGATGATGATGATGATGATGATGGTGGTGGTGCTGGTGTTTGTGATGATGATGACGAAGCTCATGATGATGATACTGATACTGATGATTATGCTGATGATGATGAGGATGTCGACGATGATGTCGACGCTGATGCTGAAGCTGTTGCTGGTGATGATGATGCTGCTGCTGATGATGATGCTGGCGATGGTGACGACGCCGATGATGATGATGCTGATGCTTATGATGCCGATACCGATGCCGACAACGATGATGATGTTCATGTTGATGACGATCATGCTGATCATCATGCAACTGATGATAATGAGAAGGCGGATGATGATGACGGTGCGCATGATGATGGTGGTGATGATGATCATGCTGACGATGATGAGGACGATGACGATGACGACAATTATGGTACTGATGATGACGAAGATGAAGATGAAGATGAAGATGAAGATGAAGATGAAGATGCTGATGATGATGCTGATGATGCTGATGATGATGATGATGATCATGCTGGTCACGATGATGATGCTGATGGCGATGATGATGAGGATTTTGTTGCTGCTGATGCTGACGATGCTCATCATGATGATGCTGCTGATGATGATGATGCTGCTGATGCTGATGATGATGAATCTGATGACGATGACTATGAAGATGACGCTGATTGTGATGATGATGACGATGATGATGAGGATTATGCTGCTGATGATGATGACGACGACGACGATGATGATGATGATAATGATGATGATGATGTTGATGATAATGATAATGATGATGATGATGATGATGATGATGATGATGATGATGATGATGATGATGATGATGATGATGATGATAATGGTGATGGTGATGGTGATGGTGATGATGATGATGATGATGATGATGATGATGATGATGATGCTGCTAATGATGATGCTGATGATGCTGATGATGAGGATGCTGATGATGCTGGTGATTATGATGCTTCTGATCATGGTGATGATGCTGATGCTGATGATATTGATGATGCTGGTGATGATGCTGCTGCTGATTGCTATTACTGTTGTATTTTTGTTCTCCTTATTGTTATTTTCATGCCGTTTCTTTTTGTTTATCCCCCACATCCAAAGTGGGGTTCTTGTTTTCTCTGGACACCCCGCGCAGGAAGAGGAACCCACCATCATCATCATCACTCATTCCTCACTCACTCACTCACTCATCATCCCTCACACACTCACTCACTCACTCACTCACTCACTCCCTCACTCCCTCACTCGCTCACTCACTCACTCACTCACTCATCAGCACTCACATATGATGATGATGAGTGTGCGCGTGAGAGAGTGTGATCATCATCATCATCATCATCATCATCATCATCATCATCATCATCATCATCATCATCATCATCACCAGTCAGTCAGTCAGTCACTCACTCACTCACTCGCCTTGGGCCTCGTCTGTGAGTGAATTGCGAGGAAGTCTCAAGCGGGAGCCCCCTCCCTATGGGGCCCGCGGATCATGTTACTAATCCGAGCGGGTCATCCAATTCCTGTAACTGTCGCCACTTTTGGGCTCTCGCGCTGCCAGAACGCCATTCCCAGGCCACATTGTGTGAGTGAATTGCGAGGAAGTCTCAAGCGGGAGCCCCCTCCCTATGGGGCCCGCGGATCATGTTACTAATCCGAGCGGGTCATCCAATTCCTGTAACTGTCGCCACTTTTGGGCTCTCGCGCTGCCAGAACGCCATTCCCAGGCCACATGGGCATCGTCTGTGAGTGAATTGCGAGGAAGTCTCAAGCGGGAGCTCCCTCCCTATGGGGCCCGCGGATCATGTTACTAATCCGAGCGGGTCATCCAATTCCTGTAACTGTCGCCACTTTTGGGCTCTCGCGCTGCCAGAACGCCATTCCCAGGCCACATTTTGAATGCCCGGAGCCAACTGTAGGCCACTTCGTGTTCTTCGTGCTCCCAGAACACCATTCCCGAGCCACATTTTGAATGCCCAGAGCCAACTCTAGGCCACTTCGTGTTCTTCGTGTTCCCAGAACACCACTCCTGGGCCACATTCTGAATTTCCAGAGCCAATTGTAGGCAACTTTGTGTTCGTCGTGTTCCCAGAGCGCTATTCCCGGCACGTTTCCCCGCGCCAGGGCGAGAAGAAATATACGCAGAAGCGACAGCCAGGACGCCTCACCAACCACGAGGACGACGGTGAGGTTTTTTTCTAGATTCGCCCAGAGGATTCTCATGTGGGGTCCTTCCGTCGGAGTAATTTTAGTAGAGCCTGTCATCATTGCTGCGATTCCCAACCAACCTGTGTTGTTGGGTCCTCGTTTTGAAGAGACGGTCCCCGCGTTTCATCCTCATCCTCCTCCTCCTCCCTCCTCCCCCCCTCCCGTGCCCCCCACCCCCCGCCCCCAGTGGGGTGTACCACGTGCGTCCCCCACACTCAGCACGGCGCTTCGTGGCCCCATAGGGAGGTCCACCTAAGGCCCCAGTGGTGTGTACCACGTGCGTCTCCCCCACCCAGGACAGCGCCCCATGGCCCCACAGGGGCTCCGCCGAAGGTCTCAGTGGTGTGTGCCACATGCGTCTACCCCGCCCAGTACAGCGTTTCGTGGCCTCAGATGAAGCCCCACTGAAAGTCCCCGTGGCGCAGTCCGCATGCGTCTCCCTCACCCAGTACAGCGCTTCGTGGCCCCAGAGGGGCTCCGCCGAAGGTCCCCGTGGCGCAGTCCGCATGCGTCTCCCTCACCCAGTACAGCGTTTCGTGGGCACATATGGAGCCCCACCGAAGGTCCCCGTGGCGCAGTCCGCATGCGTTTCTCCTACCCAATACAGCGTTTCGTGGCCCCATATGGGCCCCACCGAAAGTCCCCGTGGCGCAGTCCGCATGCGTCTCCCCCACCCAGTACAACGTTTCGCGGCCCCATATGGGCTCCGCCGAAGGTCCCCGTGGTGCATTCCGCATGCGTCCCCCGCAACCCAGTACAGCGTTTCGTTGCCCCAGAGGGGCTCCGCCGAAGGTCCCCGTGGTGCAATCCGCATGCGTCCCCCTCACCCAGTACATCGTTTCGTGGCCCTATATGGAGCCCCGCCGAAGGTCCCCGTGGTGCAGTCCGCATGCGTCCCCCTACCCAGTACAGCGTTTCGTGGCCCCATAGGAGCTCCGCCGAAGGCCCCCTTTGGCGCAGTCCGCATGCGCCTCCCTCACCCAGTAGAGCGCTTCGTGGCCCCATATGGAGTCCCACCGAAAGTCACCGTGGCGCAGTCCGCATGCGTCTCCCCCACCCAGTACAGCGTTTCGTGGCCCATATGGAGCCCCACCGAGGGTCACCGTGGCGCAGTCCGCATGCGTCTTCCCAACCCAGTACAGCGTTTCGTGGCCACATGGGGGATCCGCCGAAGGTCCCCGTGGCGCAGTCTTTATGCGTTTCCCTCACCCAGTACAGCGTTGCGTGGCCCCATATGGGGCCCCACCGAAGGTCCCCGTGGCGCAGTCCGCATGCGTTTCCTCCACCCAGTACAGCGCTTCGTGGCCCCAGAGTGGCTCCGCCGAAGGTCCCCGCGGCACAGTCCGCATGCGTCCCCGCCACTCATGTCGGCACACCCCTCACACGTTTCGTGGCCCCATAAGGGGCTCCGCCGAAGGTCCCCGTGGCACAGTCCGCATGCGTCCCCGCCAATCATGTCGGCCCACCCCTCACACGCTTCGTGGCCCCATCGGATCTCCGCCGAAGGTCCCAGTGACACAGTCCGCATGCGTCCCCGCCATGCATTTCGGCCCACCTCATCATACGTTTCGTGGCCCCATAGGAGCTCCGCCGAAGGTCCCCGTGGCACAGTCCGCATGCGTCCCCGCCATTCATGTCGGCACACCCCTCACACGTTTCGTGGCCTCATAGGAGCTCCGCCGAAGGTCCCAATGGCACATTCCGCATGCGTCCCCGCCAGTCATTTCGGCACACCCCTCACACGTTTCGTGGCCCCACGGGATCTCCGCCAAGGATCCCCGTGGCACAGTCCGCATGCGTCCCCGCCGCTCATTTCGGCACGCCCCTCACACGTTTCGTGGCCCCACGGGATCTCCGCCGAGGATCCCCGTGGCACAGTCCGCATGCGTCCCCGCCACTCGTTTCGGCACGCCCCTCACACGTTTCGTGGCCCCATACGAGCTCCACCGAAGGAAGGTCCCAGTGGCACAGTCCGCATGCGTCCCGGCCACTCATTTCGGCCCACCTTACACGTTTCATGGCCCCATAGGAGCTCCGCCGAAGGTCCCAGTGGCACAGTCCGCATGCGTCCCCGCCGCTCATTTCGGCACACCCCTCACACGTTTCGTGGCCCCACGGGATCTCCGCCGAGGATCCCCGTGGCACAGTCCGCATGCGTCCCCGCCACTCATTTTAGCACACCCCTCACACGTTTCGTGGCCCCACAGGAGCTCCGCCGAAGGTCCCAGTGGCACAGTCCGCATGCGTCCCCGCCACTCATTTCGGCACACCCCTCACACGTTTCGTGGCCCCATAGGAAACTCCACCGAAGGTTCCCGTGGCGCAGTCCGCATGCGTCTCCCTCACCCAGTACAGCGTTTCGTGGCCACATATGGAGCCCCACCGAAGGTCTCAGTGGCGCAGTCCGCATGCGTCTCCCTGACCCAGTACAGCGTTTCGTGGCCTCATAGGGAGCTCCACCGAAGGCCCCCGTGGCGCAGTCCGCATGCGGTTCCCCCATCGAAAAAGTGTATCACAATTGCGGTATTCACACCTTCATATGGTTGGGTCCTTCGTCAGGCTATTTTTCTTTATTCGTAGTGGCCTTATGAATCATATTTGATGTTGATGAACAAGAGGATGATGAGGAGAAAGAGGATGATGAGGACGATGAACGTTGTAGACGGCAAGGATGAACATGAACAGGATGTGGAGGCGTAGGTGGATATGGATGTGGAGGCGGAGGCGGAGGTGGATATGGAGGAATAGGGGAAGGAGCATAAGGAGGAGGAGGAGGAGGAGAAGGAGGAGGAGGAGGAGGAGGAGGAGAGAGAGAGGAGGGAGCGAGAGAGGGAGTGGGGGGACGATGTGGTGAAAGATGGGGATGATGATGATGATGATGATGATGATGATGATGATGATGATGATGATGATGCTGATGATGCTGATGATGATGATGACGATGATGATGAGGAGGAGCAGGAGGATGAGGACAATGATGACGATGATGATGATGCTGCCGATGATTATAATGATGGTGGTTGTAATAGGTTGGTGCTGATGATGCTGGTTGTGATGACGATGACGACGATTATGATAATGTTGATGATGATGCTAACAATGAGGACGATGGAACTGATGATGAGGCTGATGATGATGAGGGTGCTGCTGCTGATGATGTTGATACTGCTGCTGATGATGATCCTGATGATGATCATAATTTTGTTGTTGATGATGCTGTTGCTGATGATGATGCTGATGATGATGATTGTGGTGGTGATGATGGTGATGGAGGTGGTGACCATGATGATGATGATGATGATGATGATGATGATGATGATGAGGATAATGATGATGATGATGATGATGATGATGATGATGATGATTATGATGATGATGATGATGATGACGATGATGAGGAGGAGGCTGATGCTGATGCTGATGCTGATGCTGGTGCTGGTGCTGGTGCTGGTGCTGATGCTGATGCTGATGCTGATGCTGATGCTGATGCTGGTGCTGATGCTGATGCTGATGCTGATGCTGATGCTGATGCTGATGATGATGATGATGATGCTGATGATGATGATGATGATGATGATGATGAAGAAGAAGAAGATTATGATGATGATGATGATGATGATGATGATGATGATGATGATGATGATGATTATGATGATGATGATGATGATGATGATGATGATGATGATGATGATGATGATGATGATGATGATGATGATGATGATGATGATGATGATGATGATGATGATGATGAGTTTGGTGGTAGTGGTGATGATGATTTCACGTTCTGTACGGAGAAGATGATGAGGAGGTCGCAGGCGCTGCGGGTACGCCCGCCGCGCAGCCCTCCAGCTTGGCGTCGCAGCGCCCGCTGCCGCCTTGGCGTGCCTCGGGCGCCCAGGAGCATGTTTCCGTGCCTGCCTCGCTGCCTGCTGTGCCCGCAGCGCCCTCGGTCCTGCCGGTGCTCGGTGGGCAGTCGCCGCCGGTGCCGAGTGGGGCCTCGCGCCGCTCCCGCTGGGCGTCCGTGGCTGGCGGCGGCGTGCAGGCCGCCTAGCGGGCCATCCTACCGCGCGTAGCTGGGCGGGCACTCACCGACGTCGACATTTTGCGCCTTGCTGCCGCGCATCCCGTACGCAAGCCGCTGTGCCTTCTTCCTGTGCGGCTCGAACGGGGAGAAGATTGGAGTTGCCATCCGTCCGTCAGGTGGTTGGGGGGGTCGCGAGCTGCTGGCTGCGCCAGGGCAGGGTCACGGTCTCTGGGGCCCCGGAGATGCAGGCAACGCTCTTCTCCCCAGAGCGCCAAATGTCTTTATTTCTTGTCCTCCTACATCTACTATCCTGTTATGACCCCGCCGCTTGACGAGAACCACTGCCGCCAGCCCTGAACCGTAAGTTGGGGGAGGAGACCTTTTTTGAGGCCCTCTTGCAGCGAGGCCGCGTGCCGCGGGAGCCGATCACCCTGGCACGGGTCCTATAGCCTGAAGCGTATCTTTATCCCCGTGTTTGACGTCTCCTTTTTTTCGGTGCCGACTTGAAGCAGATAGCTTAGTGGCTGAGGGCACATGCCTAGATCGTCATCGCCGTGGGCTTGTCGATCCTAGGGGTAAAGATCATTTCGAGGTTGGTTAGGGTCGCCGGTGGTCGAGCTGATCACCCTCGCGCGCCACTTGCACAAGGGCCGCCGGTGGTCGAGCTCCGAGGCACGGTAACCGCTCACAGACATGTGTATGTAGTTTTTCTTTTGCCGATGCGCCGTCCAGGCGCGGCTCTTGAGTGAGTGAGTGAGTTAGGGTCGCAGTGCCATCGGCCCGAGGCCTTGAGGGCGGGGCTCCCGGGGCCATGGGCGTGGGCGTCGCTCTGCGGCGAGTCGGGGATGGGGGGATCGCACGGGCTGGTCGGTGGGGCGCGCCCCGCCTCCAAGAACCCGGGGGGGATGGGCTCTGTGAGTGCTTCCGGTCTTGTTCCCAAGATGCATTGGGGCAGTGAGTGCTGGCCGCATGATGACGAACCAACAACACACACCCATACGCATAGGGGGATCGGAGAGGGCTATGGGTGCGTGTTGTCGGATGGGGGTCCCCGCTCGAACGGGAGCGTTCCCCAGGGTCCGACAACCCGCACCCATACCCATAACCACTCCTCCTCCCAACGACCTCCCTATGGGTATGGGTGTGTGTTGTTCGTTCGTCGCATGATGTGCTACTGCTTCACTGAGTCAATGTCTGATGCATTTCTGGCCTCCCCGTGCGCTTCGCACCCTGCGGGGCCGTTCTGCTGGACGGATGTTTTAACCACCGCTCCGCTTCGCTTTGCCCCACCCCCGCACGTCCTCCGTTGGTCTGTGGCCCGCGCTGCGGGCGAGCGTGAACTGGCTCAGCGCCTGGGCGGCCAAGGAGCGAGGTCAAGACAGCAGCGGACATGAGCGTGCACAGGTCTACGCGCTCGTGAGCACCACTCTCCGGAGCAGCAGGGCGCAGGCGGGAACGGATGCGCACCTGCGAGGGCTTTCTCTCACCTCCTCCCCTGTACTCCGCTTCTGCCTCCCCTCCCTCCTCTCAGCTGGCTCACTGAACGAATCGAACTCCTCAGGGACGCGGCCATCCCCCCCCGGGGACGACGCCATCCAGCCCACAGGGGAGGGCTTGATGTGACGAGGTAGGTACTCTGTAAGAAGTAGACGCCTGTCGCTGAAAGTAGGTATTTTTGGATTCCCAGATCCCGATCTACTTCAAGCTCCTTCCTTCTTCAAAAATCGACACGCTTTTGCTGTGTTTTGTTATTGTAGTGGCCTTCGGCCAGTGCCGCCGATCCAGGGCGCTCCGACTGATGTGATCCTTCTTCGCCCTCGTCCCTCCTCTCTTTTTCCCTCCCCTCCTCTCACTCAGCATTTATCCAGTGGCCGTCGGCCTATCCCGCCACCGTGCGTGGGTGGTGGGTCAGAGGCCTCATGGATGCTGGTTGGGATCTCGTGGTTGGCTGGGACTTCTGGGGGCCTCTTGGGCGCCTCTTGGGGCTTCTTGGGGGCCTCTTGGGCCTCTTGGGGCCACTAGAGGGCCTCTTGGGGGTCTCTTGGGAGCCTCTTGGGGCTTCTTGGGGGCCTCTTCTGCGCCCCTTGGGGCCTCTTGGAGGCCTCCTCGGAGCCTCTTGGTGCGGGAGGGGTGGTACTCGAGTTCGGAACCCCCTCGGAGGCCACGATCCTTGTGAGGGGTGTAAAAAAACGCATCCGCCGGAAACTCGCACCCCCCCCCCACCCCACCCCCCCTTCCCCGGCAGAGCCACCCCGGCAACCCCCCCAGAGGCTGAGGCTCAGCCTCGAGGCTGTAGCTGAGACTCCTTGAAACTCACACGCCGGATCGGCGGATTCCCTGGGGGGGCCTGGACCCAATCAACTCAATCCGCCTTCCTACTTAATGTTTTTACCTACTTCTTCCGACCGACGTGTAGCGGGGGGGACCGAGGAGGGACTCCCCAGTGGGGCGGGGTAGCTGGGGACGAGGTACTCTGCAGGAAGTAGTGTGGGCGGGACCGAGGGGGGACCCCCCAGTGGGGCAGGGTAGCTGGGTGGCCCTGCCAATCGTGGAGGGAGTCCTCCTCCTCCCTCCTCCCCCTCCTCCTCCTCCTCCTCCTCCTCCTCCTCCTCCTCCTCTTTCCTCCTTCTCCTCCGACCTCCCCTCTCCCGCTCCTGACCCCAGTTTTTCCGCCGCAGCTTCGCCTCAGGGCGCCGGAGACGGGGGCACAGCAAACGGGGGCACGGGGAACGCCGCTCTCCACGTCTGGCCATGCCCTCGCTTAGGGGGGCCCTGGGCGCCGCAGACAGGGGCACAGCAAGTGGGGGCATGCGGGAAAGCCGAGGTTGATAGACCTCCTACCCTGACACGTCGATTAAGGAATTGGCCATTCTCGGTTCGCGAGAGGGCGTTGCCGACCGTTGTTTTTGGCGGGCCCAGGTCCTTCGCTCTCTGCCCTGGGCCGTTTTCACTGAGGGGAGGTTTGCTAAAGGGAGGTTTGTCCACCGCCGAGTGTGCGAAGCCCTGGCCGCCCAGGGAGCGGCCAGCTGGCCCGTGGATCCGGTTCGCATCCCCCTTCTTGCCGAGGCTGATAGGCTTGTTGTCCACCACCACCACCATAAGTTGGAGGGGGAGGGGGTCCTCCTCCTCCTTCTCCTGCTCCTCCTCCTCCTCCTCCTCCTCCTCCCTCCTCCTCCTCCTCCTCCCTCCTCCTCCTTCTCCTCCTCCTCCTCCTCCTCCCTCCTCCTCCTCCTCTCTCCTCCTCCTCCTCCTCCCTCCCTCCTCCTCCTCCTCCTCCTCCTCCTCCTCCTCCTCTCCTCCTCTTCCTCCTGCCTCTCTCCTCCTCCTCCTGCTCCTTCCTCCTCCTCCTCCCTCCTCCTCCCTCCTCCTCCTCCTCCTCCTCCTCCTCCTCCTCCTCCTCCTCAGCCATTTCGCACTCGAGAGTGTTGCAGGTGTTGCAGGTGCGTACTTCGAATTGGTGCTCGTACCTGCGAGCCAAGCTTTTACATACCAGCGCCCTGGATCTGTGTTCATGGGTGCACCAGGGGATGTCTTGCCAGGACCCAAATACCCAGTCTGGGGGGGCGGCAAGTGCGGAGAAAGCGGCAACTGGGCCAGTCGGCTCAAGTGCCGCGGCTGCGGCGGAGCAGCGCCCATGCGGGTGCAGCAGGACGCCCGCGCCGCTGCAGCCAAAGTCCGCCCTGCAGGTCGCGGGGGCCAAGCCGGCGTCGAGCAGTCGCGTCTGGCGAAGGAGCTCAAGGACCTCAAGGCGCAGCTGTCGTCGCTCAAGGGCGCAGGCAGTGCAGGAGACAGTCCAGGAAGTGGAGGTGGGCAGCGTCAGCGCTCGGCCACCTATGGCGGGGTGCCGGGAGGAGGCGGCTGCGACCTCACCTATGCGCAGATCCTTGGCTTCCTTAAGCAGCACAACGTCGACTCGGTGGCCATCGCCAAGGTCGAGGAGGCCAAGGTCAGGGACCTCGAGTCGCGGCCGCCGACGGCGCTCGCAGCTCGGCACCGCGTCGAGAATGCCATGCGCAAAATCGAGAGGCTCGAGGAGCGCCTCCAGCAGTTCAAGGAGCAGCAGACCGAGCTCGAGCGCAGCGTTGAGGAGACAACCTCGCAGCTCGCGGATGCTCGCAAAGACCTGGAGCATCACACCAAGATGCTGCACAAGGTCAACTTCAAGGACGTGGACGACCCTGTGGCCGTCGGCATGGCGGGCTTGGACCCCTCTGTGGCGGCCTCTGGCGAGGGCAAGGCGGCTCTCGAGACCCTCCAGCGCCTCCAGAGAGAGGCGAAGAAGGCCGCCGATGGTGGCGCGGCTACTGGTGGCCAGCCTACTGGCGGGGCCGCTGACCATGGCGGCGGTGGTGGCGTGGGAGGGCCTCCTGGCGATGGCAAGTCCGACGTGCCCATGTCACAGCCCACCCAAGCCGACTTCGAGGACCCCGCCTTCCAGGCTGGACTCAAGAGAGCCATGGGAGCCGAGAACAGCCAGGCCGAGGTGGCCAAGTACTTGGCGGAGCACGCGGCCAAGAAGCAGCGCGTTTGACATGCTCGCCGATGACGGTCTGGACACTATTTCTGAGGTGTGGCCTTCTCTCCAGGCTGCGGCCAGGGCAGTGCCTCGTCGTCGCGGTGCTCGCGGCCAGCGGCCTCACGGAGCTGGACTGGACCGGTTCTGGGAAGCCAACGCGGTCGACACCGAGTGGCCAGATTTGGGATTCAACGTCGCGGCCGCTGGCCAGCCTGAGCTGCACCTCGCGGCAGGTGCGACGCGACGTGTGTCGCCGCCTCGACGCCTACTTGCAGCTGACGTTCCCGGGGCTTCGGCGGCGGTGGCGGTTAGCGCGGCCTCGCCGAGAGCCAATTGCCCGCCGGTCTTGTGGAGGCAGGCTGCGACCTGCTGCTGGCAGGCATGAACGTCAATTCTTGGAATACGTTCGAGGCTCTGCTGGAGTGGATGGCCGATGCTGGCAAGCCAGGCGGGGCGCGCCAGCTGCCCCGCATTTGCTGCGTCCAGGAGACGCGCATCAAGACGGCAGACAAGCAGATCGCGGCGCAGGGTTGGGGGAGACGCCACGGCTACTTCTTCTCGTTCGGGATGGCGCGCAGCACAGGCCCCTCCGCCCAGCAGAGCAGCTTGGGAGTGGCAGTTGGTGCGCGTGCGAGCTTAGGGTCAGCGCCAATAGGGGCCACCACGGTATTTGAAGACAGTGCCAGCCGAGTAGCAGCTCGCATTGTCAATGTTGGATTTCCACGGGGGATAGTTGTGGTAATCGCTTACTTCGTGACGGGATTGGAGCTCTCGGGGCCCAACGCGGCGATGTTACAGCGATTGGGTGAATTCCTCTTATCGCAGACCAGGCCATGGGTGCTCCAAGGGGATTTTTTTCTTCCAACCTGAGATCCTCATTGCGTCGGGATGGCTGCAGAAGGTTCGCGGGGCATGCGCAGCCCCGCCTGGGCCCGCGTGTCGGGGGACGGCCCCGAAGAAGGCCCAGCTCGACCCTGCTTCGGAGAGTAGGCCGGGCATTCCTGACGCTTGGGGGGGCCCTGGCGGAGGGCCGTCTGACGCGGCCCAGGTTGCAGGCGAGGCCAGGACGCTGGATTTCTTTGTGCTCGCTGAGGTTCTTGCCACGCGCGTGGCGGCGATCTCCGTCTTGGACGAGGCGCCCTTCTACGCGCGCGCCCCTGTCATGTTGAAGCTTTCCCAGCTGAGCCATGTGGGCGCGATCCAGCAGCAGGTTCGATTTCGTTCCTACGCTTTGGGTTTTATTGGGCCTCATCAGGCGCCAGAGGACTATGAGTGGTCTTGGGACGTGGGCTCCCCTGGGAACCTGGATGGGATGATCAAGCAGTGGTTTGATTTCTCGGAGCAGAGGCCTATCCAGATACACGGTGTGGATACGCGCGATGCTCGACCCTATGTCGGCAGATCCCGGGGGCCCCTCACAAAGTTGGCCCCCCTTGGTTAGGCTTGGGAACGCGATCAGAGGAGACGATTCTCTCGGTCCACCACCGCATGGATATCGCACCTGGCCCTGTGCAGGAGAGCGTGCCAGACTAGAGTGGGCGAGGTGGGCCGTCAAGGCCGCTCCATTCTCGACCAGTGGAGCCGCGACCTCAAGGCGATGGTCACGGACATGTCCCCGTCGTTCGCCCATGATGGCCCCGTCCTTTCATGCGCTTCGCTGCTCGAGTTCGCCGACGTCGCCACGAAGGGCGACCAGCCCGCCCATGGCGCTTTGGCCACGATCGACGCGGAGGTTGATCGGAGGAGGAGGGGCGATGCGAAGCAGAGTTTGCAGGAATGGCGGAATTGGGCTATCGAGAGCGTCAAGGGAGGGGGTAAAGCAGCTCATCCGTTTTCTAGAACGAAGGTTTCGCATGTGACGTCTTATTTGGATCCTGAGAGTACCCCATCCGTCGGCGCAGGTGCTCTGGCGGCACTTCTGGATGAGTGGGTGCCGCTGTGGCATGTAGATGGTAGAAATGACGACCACCCCTCTCGATGGGAAGTGCCTGCTGGTGAGGCCCCGCTGGAACCCATCACGTTAGAGGCGTTGTTAAAAGTCTGTAGGTCTTACAGGCCTGGGGCTGGTTTGGGGTGGGATGGTTTTCATCCTCGTTGGATTTGTGACCTCACCCTGGACCACCAAATACGCTTTCTGGATATTTTGCACCGTTTCGAGGATCGGCCAGAAGTATTGTTAATGTGTCTGGTTAACATGATATGCATAGACCAGCCCGATGGCGGTGGAGTCCGCCCTATAGGACTACTTGGACTCGTGCTGAAGTTGTGGATGGAGCAAGCTCCGCCAGTGATATTGCCAGCATTGGGACAAGGTTGCGCGTGCACGATTTTTTCTGGGGCACAGGCCCGCACAACACATGCGAACGGGCCGACTGGGCCCATAACTTGTTGGGAGGTTTCTGCAGGGACGTGGGTTTCGAGGCAGGAACGGTTCTTGTGGACCTGAGCCGGTTCTATGAACACATCCGGCATGTAGATCTCAGAGCCGCTGGAATTCAGTTCGGTTTCCGGATTAAGATTCTGAGGGGCTACTGCACGATTTATTCAGGTTTTCGTGCCATGATTTATGGCGGAGCGGTGACCTCCAGTTTCCTAGCGAACGCATCCGTGGTGGCAGGATGTTCGGGGGCGACGTCTTTGGCAAAGCTGCTGCTGCTGAGGCCGCTCCTCTTGGCGCAGCAGGGGCGGCCGAACTTGTTTATTCGTAATGTTGTTGGCGATATTGCGCTTCAGGCGCGTGGTCGGCCGCTGCAGGTCGCGTCAGTGCTCAGCGGGGCTGTCGGCCAGTTGCTCGGGAGCTTCAGGGAGCTCAGCTTGCCAGTGAACCTCACGAAAACAAAATACATGTGTTCCAAGGTGGTCGACCAGCACCTGCGAGGGAAGTGGGACCTGTCGGTCTCGTCCCGTGCAACTCACGCGCGGAATCTGGGGACGGACGCAACGGGAGGTGGAGTTCGTCGAACTGGCATTAGCAGGGCCAGATTTGTCGATGCGGGATCTCGTTCGCGTCGTCTTAAGCTTCTGAGGGAGGCCGGGGCAGATGTAGCTCGGGTGCAGCGGATGGGGGCCGCGGCTTCGGCGCTATGGGGCAGCAGCGTAGTTGGCATCTCGCCGGCAGCGATGCACGGTCTTGGGCTGTCGGCGGCCCACAGCATCAGTAGACATCCCAAAGGTGCTTCTTTGGGAGTCCGTTTGCACAGTTTCCGATTGGGGGAACTCGTTGACCCTCTGGTGGCCTATGCGGGCCACGTCGCTTTCCAGTGGGCCACAGCAGTTTGGGACAGCTTCCAATGTGTGCCGATTCTAAGTTCAACTGTTTGCACGGCGCTGGAGAGAGCAGCTGCAAAGAAACACCCGTGGCAGGGAGCTAGCACGCCAGCGGACGCTTTGGTCCTCAGCTTACGTGGAATAGGCTGGGAGGTCCAGGATTTCAATCATGCGTGCTCGGACTTGGGGGAGGTGTGGAACCTCTCGCGGCTTTCGCCCGCTGAGTTCCGGCTTCAGGTCCGAGCTGGGGCGATTAGGGCTTCTGACCGGCAAGCATTAGGAAGCCATGGTGGGTTAGGCAGGCATGACGCGGATCATTTGCCTGCGTATCCGCTTTTTTTGGACGCCCTCAAGCCCCTCCTTCGAGCCTCCTCCTCCTCCTCTTCCGCCTGGGGCTCCAAACACCAGCGATGTTTGCGAAGTCTTATGTGTAATGTGCATTGGCCGCAGGCGCGCGTGCACAGTCACGGGATGCATGGACGTGCGGATTGCCGAATCTGCCAGCGAGCTCGAGGCGCGCTCTGGCACAGGCACTTCGAGTGCGATGGCAACGCGACGCTGAGAAGAGATGGAGTCTCGCCCTGGCTTAGCCGTCGGGCCGCTCGCGTTAAGGAGGAGGGGGAGGAGTTTGCTGAGAGATTTGCCCGTGGGATTTTCCCGTCCCCCATGGCTTTTCTTCCTACGGAGCTTCCCGACCAGACGGTCTTTTGGGTGAATCGCCCAGCGTCGGGCCTTCTGACGGGAAGGATTTTTTCCGATGGATCGGCTCTTTGGCCAACTGTGGCCGGCGTCTCTCGGGCTGGGTGGGCTCGATGCGAACGGGAGCGTGTTGCTTGCCTGCTATGGCCCTGTCCCTTTCTCCCACGGCCCGAGGGGACGCTTCGAGTGCTTTGGGCGGGCCCTCAGGCTGGCACTTCGGCGGGCGACCCGCGCGCCCACATGTGGAGTCCGTTTTGGTCTAGCTTTGGGGCCTCGGATGTGGTTGCTGTCAAAACCCTCGCGCACGCGTCAATGAACGACGTGCGTGAGGGCAAGACCACCATCTGGGAGAAGAGAGCCAACGACTCGGTGGATCAGTATGCGAAAATGGGCGCTGCTAAGCATAGCCTCTCCGAGTCGGACGTGGATTTGTATAGCGGTTTCAAGGCTCTTGCTTGTGAGGCGGCCCGCTGGAGCGGGTCCCTCGAGGTGCACCTTCAGTCTGTGGGTGAAACGCGCCACGACACGGTTGGCTTGGATGCTGCCTCGCACGAGTCAGTTCCTGACTCTTTCGAGGCCCCGCCAGTGGCAGACAGCGCTGGCGTGGATGAGAGGGGGGAGCTGTCCTCGTCGGATTGGTCGTCGTCCAGGGCGGGGGTGAAGCACTTCGACGATTGGGAAGGCTTGGCCGCCAGCGCCTTTTACCTGCGCGGCCACGGTCTCCTGAGTTGTGATGTTGACGACCCTCGCAGGCGAGGAGAGGTCGTAACCTTTTGTTACCGCTGCGGCGGATACTGCACGGATTTCCGGCCGAATGAAGTGTTGCTCGATGTTTGCAAGGGCAGACCTGCTTCGGCCCAAATTGCTTCGCAGATCAAGCGGATCCGCGACGGCAAGCACCCGCACGGAAGGGCGACTACGAAAGAGTTGCGCCTCGGCAGTCTGCGGGGGCTTGGGCAGCCAGAGCGTGATTTGCTGGCTGTCCGGGGGGGGGGCCGACAGCTCTGAGGGCTACGTCGGCACCTTCTGTTGGCCCTGCTCTTGCCCGAGGGTTTGCGTCGAAGTCAGACGTCCTTCGAGCTTTCGGCCTGCTGGAGAGCGAGCTTCCACAGGTGAGACCCTTGGGGGAAGCTGAGCGTCGAGCCCCCGATGAGTGGGAGGACGACGAGGCCTCCGATTCAGAGGGCGTCTTATTTTAAATTGCAACCTGGGTTTAGCCCGCTCCACAACAACCTCCTCCTCCTCCTCCTCCTCCTCCTCTTCCTCCTCCTCCTCCTCTTCCTCCTCTTCCTCCCTCCTCCCTCCTCCTCCTCCTCCCTCCTCCTCCTCCTCCCTCCCTCCCTCCCTCCTCCTCCTTCTCCTCCTCCTCCTCCCTCCTCCTCCCTCCTCCTCCCTCCTCCTCTCTCCCTCCTCCCCTCCTCCTCCTCCTCCTCCTCTCCTCCTCCTCCTCCTCCTCCTCCTCCTCCTCCTCCTCCTCCCCTCCTCCTCTCTCCTCCTCCTCCTCCTCCTCCTCCTCCTCCTCCTCCTCCTCCTCCTCCTCCTCCTCTCCTCCTCCTCCTCCTCCTCCTCCTCCTCCCCTCCAAGTGATGGTGGTGGTGGTGGTGGAAAACGGGCCCCTCAGAGGCGGCGGCCCCCCCCGCCGCGCGCGGGGGCTCCCCGGCCGGAGCGCGCGCGGCCTCCCCGTGCGCTCGGCCCGTCTCGCCTCCCAGGCCCAGAGCCGGGGGCTGCGGGGAGGCGTCCTTGATCGGGTCGGGCGAAAGGGGGGGTTTGGGAAAGGGGGGGTTACGAAATCTGCTGCATGCAGCTGGTTTCGGCCCCGCCGCCGGGCCCATTCCTCGATACATGGGCGCCTCCCGGCGCCGGGAGGCGCCGGTAAAATCAGCTACGTGAGCTGATTCTCAAACCCTCCTTTGCTATCCCCCCCTTTTGCCCGGCCCGACTTGAGGTCGCGGGTCGCAGGCCCACCAGAGGTAGAGGCGTGGGGCCGCAGGATAGAACACTCAGAAATGAGAGGATTTTGGCCCACCAAAAATCAGAGAGCCTTCGAGGAATTGGAGATGAACCATGTGTAGGCCGCTCGGAAAACAGAGAAAACTCGGGGACGCACCTCCAGGAGGTTGCTCGGACGCACCACTTGTCGAGGACGGACGCCCTCCCGTCGTATCTCCCCGAATTTAGCTTCGGGTTGTTGGTCCATTCGAGAACCCAGCAACGTCGGGGATTGTCGCGGGCCTAGAGGTTGACACCAACACCAATATCGGCGGTGTGCCTCCACCGAGGGAAGAAGATCCCGATCTCGGTGATGGGGGTGATATTCCGGCGTCCAGGGTGACCGAAATATGACCACCAACACCGAAATCTAGGATCATCTTCCCCCGGTGGAGGCAATCCCCCTGTGTTGGTGTTGGTGCCCATTTCCAGGCCTCCAAGTGGGGGCCCGTTCGGAAATCCTGAGGGCACACTCTTGGGCCTCCCAGGTGAGGTCCGAGCATCATGGCGCCAACATCGCAAAGCGGATGTCGTTCGGAAAACGACAGGGTGGGCCCAGGGTGTCCTGGAGAATTCGCTCCGGATTTCGAGGTTAATTTCTTGCGGATTTTTTTGGGCTAGGGATGCAGACCAAACAATCACATCGTTTTTTTTGCTCGCCGCCCGCTTCGGGCAAACATCCACGCAGAAATCCACGCAGAAGTCCGCTGCAGCACGTCTGCAAGGCCGGTGCAATGACGAGTAGATGGGGTCTGAGGATTGCGCCGTCTCGCCAATGCATCGCCGTTGCGTCTCGATGTGGAGCCCGATTTTCCACGCCGACGGTTCCGATGCATCGCCGACGTCGCCGATTCATCGGTAACGCGGCGCGATGTTCCGACCCCATCCGCTCGGACCCCACCAAGGAGGCGCCAGGAGGAAGAGGAGGAGGAAGGGGAGGAACAGGGAGAGGGAAGAAGAAGAGGGAGGAGAAGGGAGGGGCTGCGGCCAGCAGGCCAGAGGGAGTTCTTGTGAGCCCAGCTGGCCTCTCAGAGGCCAACTGGGCTCATAAGAAGCTCTCTTCTTGTGGGCGCGCAGAGTGGCAGTCGTGCGCCCCGCAGCTGTGGCCGCCGTGCGCCCCGCAGCTGTGGCAGTCGCACGCATGCCGCGCGCCAGCCGCGAGTCCTCCTTTGCTGCCCGTAGGCCCGCGCGAGCCGCCGAGGACGCGGAGCGCATGTGCGAGCGCTGGCAGGGCGAGGTCCGGCGCTTGCAGGCGCCAGGGCGCCGCGTAGCCGCCGCCGCCGAGTCGCGCCGCCGCCGCCGCCGCCGCCGCCGCCGCCGCCGCCGCCGCCGTCGTCGTCGTCGTCGTCGTCGTCGTCCTCGTCGTCGTCGTCGTCGTCGTCGTCGTCGTCGTCGTCGTCTTCGTTGAATTCTCATTTCTGGAGAATAATTATTGTTGATCCCCCCCACCGGTGCATATTGTTTTTTCTCAATCAAAGTGTGCCCCTCGACGCTCGCACCCTGTTTTTTGACAGGGGAAGTCTTCATGCTCAAACTGGGCCCTTGGCCCCTGGGTTACAACAACAACGGCTCCCGCTTGATATTTCTTTACAATTTAGCCAGGACCCCCGCTCCCGCCCGAGACTTCCTCGTATTTTATTCAGGAATCGCGCTCTCGCTTGGGACTTCCTTACAATGTATTCTCTTGCACAGGGTGTCTAGAGCTCGGACCACTTTATTTCGGCGTCGTCGTCGCTCCCCCCCAGCTGCCTTGTGCCCTTCATGTGTCGCTATATGTGTCGCTGTGTGCCTTGTGCCCTTCATGTGCCGCTATATGTGTCGCTGTGTGTCGCTATGCGTCTCCATGTGTGCGTCGCTATGTGTCGCTGTGTGTCGCTATGCGTCGATATGTGTGTGTCGATCTATGTCCCTATATGTCGATATGTGTCGACATGTGTCGCTACGTGTCGCTCCCCAGCACCCCAGCGCACCGCCCCCTCCGCCCCGACGACTTTATTTCGGCGTCGTCGTCGCCCCCCCCCCTCTCCCTCTCCTCAGCAGCCCAGCGCGCTGCCCCCTCCGCCCCGACCACTTTATTTCGGCGTTGTGTCGACATGTGTCGCTATGTGTCGCTCCCCAACACCCCAGCGCACCGCACCCTCCGCCCCGACGACTTTATTTCGGCGTCGTCGTGCCCCGCCCCCCCCCCCTTCTCCCTCTCCTCAGCAGCCCAACGCGCTGCCCCCTCCGCCCCGACCACT
>CAUYUJ010015959.1:94502-159502 GCA_963575745.1 Prorocentrum cordatum
GGGCGAGAGATAGCGCGCCTCCTTGTTCGGAGGGGAAACCATGTGGCAGCCTGAAGGCTTGCGCTTGCAAACCATTTCAACTCGAAGTTGAAAGCGAGAAAGTGAATGCCGCTGATGTTTGAAGCAGAGACTGCTGCGGTGGGATACGGGGAGGACTTTGCTGTTCTGTTACTTGTTATGTGTTGCTTGTTCCTTGTCACTGTCAATTTCTGTTTTTCTTTTTGTTGGTTGTAATATGTCATATGTATCCATTCGGTGCCCGTGCGAGGGCAAGAGGACGGCTCTAGTCGCAGCGACGAGGATTTCAAAATGAATCAAGCCGTAGCGACGAGGCTGACACTTCTGACATGTCTCTGTCATTTCTCTGTTAGTCGTATGTTCTGGTTTCTGTCATTTCTGTATTTTTTCTGTCGTTTCTGTCATTTTTCTGACATTTCTCTGGCTGGGGGGGCCCCAGGCGACCCAGACGGACAGAATGCTTCTGTCATGTTTCTGTCATTGTTCTGTCATCTGTCATTTTTCTGTCGAACACGTTTCTCGAAAATCAGCGTTTTCCATGTGTTTTTACAAGGTTTCGTGCTCGACAGAAAAATGACAGAAAATCAACAACAGAAATCTGACAGAAAATGACAGAAAAATGACAGAAAAAAAACTGGCGGGGCCAAATCGGGCCCAGCTGGATTCCGGAGGTCCCCGCTGGCGCCCGAGCCGGAGCCGAACGCTCCCCGCGGGCAGGCGCCAATTCTCGACTCCTTCTCCGACCGTGCCGACGCCCGCCCCAGAGGCGCCGCCGACAGAAGCGAGGTGCGATCAGTGCGACTCGAGGGGAGGCATCGGAGGAGGAAGGAGGACGGAGGGAGGAAGAAAGACATTGGATGGAGGCAAGATGAATGATGATGGGGTGAGAAGGGGGGCCACGTGACGATCACGGCAGACCAGGGCGTTCATTTTGCAGTGGCTGCGACCGCAACTCAGATACAGCATCTGATCAAACAGTTCACTATAAGTACTTGGCTTTGAGCTCGCGAGCCCGTGCTCTAATCTTCTCACCAAGTCTTTGACTGGCCCCTTGAAGGGGGCTAACTCTGGCTCCAAATCCTTAATTACTGCCTCGCACACATTGATTGGGTTCGGTGTCTCTTTGGCAGAAACTGCTAATATCTGAGCCTTGTCGGTACCTTTAGTTTTGATGACTAGCGTTTGGTTCTGGCCGCCATGGCCAAGAGTGCGCCTCACCGATATGCAAGACCCACTCACAACGGGCGCAGCTGCGTGCGTGGCTGCGTCCTCTCCAGGAGCCCCATGGCACTCTTCACTAGCTGTATGAGCACGGTGCTGTCGCAGAGGGCAGGCTTGACAACGCAAGCGGCAGCTGGGCGCTTCAGCGCTGGGCTAACAGCAGCAGCTGGGCGCTTCAAAATTACATCCTCCGCAAGCAATGCCGCTGCAGCTGGGCGTTTCAGTACTTCTTCTTCTGCACCAGACTCCTCGATTGCTCCTGCAGGTCGCTTGCGAGCTGGGGGAATCGGCGGTAGCGGCTGCCTAAACAGGGCATCGAAAATCCACGCATGAGCGAACATGATGGTGACGCGAGGGGAGCTGGAGGAAGAGGAGGAGAAGGAGGAGGGCAGGAGCGGGAGAAGGAGGGGCGACAAGGAAACAGGAGGAGGAGGAGGAGGACAAGATGAGGAGGAGGGGTGGGAGGAGGGGGAGGAGGAGGGTGAGCAGAGAGGGAAAGGAGAGCGGAGAGGTTCGATGCATCGGGGGGGCCCTACCCATGCAGCCCCTGCCCATACCCTAATCTCGTTCGGCCGATGGCCCGAAAGCCCACCCGTTAATTCGTGACCCAGGGCACCCATTTTTCCGAAGAACCCCATTATCCATAACATCCGCGTTCGGCCGCAAGGTCTCGTACTCTGTGTTGTCCTTCCATACTGCTACAGCAAACCCATTCTTACGCTTTCGAATATTTGCTGCTGGAGTTGCCCGTCCGTCTGCTGTAATTTTGATAACCGTCTCATGTTCGATATTGTAATCGATTACGAGCTCGTCCTCGCTCGAGATGGTGAGGCACGGGCTATCGGTGTGGCCGTCGTCGCCGTCGTCGTAGTCATCGTCTCCTCGGAGGGCAGGGAACGAATTGGGTATCTTCTTCTTTTTAGCCCCCTTGAGCGGAGCGGGTTCGTGCACTTGTTCCATGATAGCATACAGTTCGAGAAACTCCTGTGGGTGCTGCTTAGAAGGTTTTGACGCGGCCTCTTTGCCCTCTTTGCCAACTATAGTCATGTACGCATCGAACTGCAAGCGGAAGTGCGATAACATCACCCTGTAGGAGTACGCAACTAGGGCAACGGTGCTGGAGAGGTCCTTGACCAGCTTGCGAGCAAAGTGCTGCAGCTGCTTCACACTATCGCCGACGGCCTGTAAGACAGCAGCTTGCATGTCCTGTTGAGCGAAATGGCCGCCCCGAGCGTCCAGGGTGAGAAACGCTGAAATCGAAGATCATAACCACATGAGGTAAGGCATGTATATCCCCTCGCGCATGTCCGAAGAAGGGTATAGCCCTTCTTTCCATAAGGTTGGAAGTGATAACTTCACACAAGCGGCTAAGGCAGGAACTGCATTACCACCATCTTTCCATGTAGTAGTTCGTTTCCGTTCAGCGGGCATTGTGCACGCACGTCGACGCTAAACAGCAGCGGAAACAGAGGGGGGAGCAATGACACGTAGGAGATGCCCACCCCCCCATACCCCGCCCCCACACGTTTTATATATCTGCGTTTCCGTGACCCCTTCCCCCGTCGGGGGAGGGGTAGGGGAACGAGGAGGAGGGAAGGGTGGATGAACGAAGCCCCGATTTGCCTCCCTCTCCTCGCCGTCGACCCCTTCCCCTTTCTGCGCCGCCCCTTTCCACCCCCCCCTCCCTACTTTTTTTCTGTCCGCTCCCTCTACTCCGCCACCGCCTTCCCCTCCTCTACCTTCTCGCTGGAGAAGGCGTTGCCTGTGCCCCAGCTCAATGTTGCTACAGAGGCGGACGGTAAGCCCGAGTTTTGCGCGCCCTCAATTCCACGAGCGTTCTCGGACCCCCCCTCGGCCCCCGCTTTCGAGCAGCGAATGGCGGCACTTGCCGCCAGACTCAAAGATAAAGAAGAGGCTAGCACCTCAGGGGCGAAGTAATTCAGGCCGGTCCTCATCCCATGCTTTTGGTGCTGTCACCTCCCGACCTTTCAAGGCGCTGTCCATCCATCCATCCTTTCCTCCTCCCTCCTCTTCCGCCCCTCCCCCCATAGCGCGCTCGCAAATGATGCGCGAGCATCGGCGAGCACGTCGCAGCGTGGACGAGGACACATCGCCCTCGGAATCGCTGCTCAAGAACGCTGGAAAAGGGTTCGAGCGCTTAGCGCCCGCTGCGCTGGATGCCGACAGAGATCGCTCGCGCTTGCGAGCTGCAGGGGGGCGCGGCCGAGAGCCTGGAGCCCCCTCAGGGCCCCGAGCTCGGGCCAGCGCTACCGCTGGCGCTGCTGCCGAGGACTCTCTGCACGGCCTCTTTCCACTCCTGCTGCTGCAACTCCTCGGCCAGCTTCATGTCGTCGTTGGTGCTGTCCTGCGACGGCTGACCGAGGTCATCCATGACCTGCACCAGCTCGCCAGAGAGCACCACACCTGAGTCCGATCCTGCCGCCTCCTCCTGCGCGGCGGGGGCTGCTCCATCCGAATCGCCATGCTCCGAGTCGCTGTGGTACGACAGGCGCAGGCGCCCTGCAGCCTCGAAAGGATGTCAGAGCGAGCCCATCAGCCACGTCTGCGGCCAAGCCACCCCCCCCTGCCTCATTTTCCCTGGCCTGGCCAGACCGGGCGGGGCCTTCGGCCCCTGGTCCAATTTCCCGCGGGCGGGGCTGGGGGAGGGTTGGCCTCGGGGCGTGGTTGAGTTGGGCGTTAGATCAGACATCCCACCCGTGGCAACGCTGGAACGCGCTGCTGGCCCTCGATCCACTTGCGCCCCATGGGGAGCTCCGCAAAGATGGTCACTTGCCACGCTCGAAGAGGCTGCGGGCGGGGCAGCGGCGAATCGCGGTGCACGCACATAGTGGCTATGATGTTCACGGCCCACCTGGGGCCAGCGACAGCAACAATTCAATATCCTTCTTCTCTCACCCGTTCCTCCTCCCTCCTCCACCCCCTCCACCTCGTCCTCGCCCCATCTCCCCCACGCATCCCCCCACCGCAAGCCTCTTGCCCCTCTCCTATCCCCCGCCTCTCCAGCCTTCCCTCCCTTTTTTCCCCCTCCTCCTCCTCCTTCCTCCTTTCCCTTCCCTCCTCCCCCCCCCCCCCCCCCCCCCCCGTCTCGCGAAGGGTTAGCTTGGGCCCAGGCGCCGCCCGACGCCCAGGAGGGGGAGTATGATGAGGAAGAGGAGTGGGTGAGTGAGTGAGTGAGTGAGTGAGGTGAGGGAGGCGAGTGAGTGAGTGAGTGAGTCAGTGAGTGAGTCAGTGAGCGAGTCAGTGAGTGAGTCAGTGAGTGAGTGAGTGAGCGAGGCGCTCCCCAAAGCGGATCCCTGACCTGGCCAACGAAACTGAAAGTTCAGCGCGCTGGCACCTCATCTTCGCCCCCCCCCCCCCCCCGCCTAGACGGGGGAAAGGGAATGCAAGAGCTGGCGATCTCTGGAGCTTCCTGGGTCGAATCAGGGGCGATAGCTACACGGGGAGACGAGGATGGGGGAAGAGGAGGAGGCGGAGGAGAAGGGCGCGGGGGGCGGCGATGAGGAGGATGCGGGCGAGGAGGAGGAGGACGTCAAAGAGGTGGGGGAGGAGGAGGAGGAAGCTTACTCCTCTTCCTCCTCCCCATCCCTCTTTCTCTTCCTCCTCGATCCTGGGACACCAGTTGGGCGAGGACGTTAGCGTGGCCCCCACTTGGCAGGAAATTGGCCAGTCGATTGCTGCCTCGAGCGACCCCTCATCACCGTCGAGCGCAGTCTCTGTTGACGAGAATGCATGCACCGAGCAGCAAGTAATGTCACCCACCACGCACTGCCCATCAGCCGCTCGATGTGGCACGGGCCGTCCTGGCGGGCGAGGTGTCTAGAAAATGCTCACTGCCCAAATTTTCGCCGACGATGCCCCCGCTGCCTTCCCCCTGCGGGGGAGGGGGGGGGGGGGGTGGGTGGTGCGGGGGGGGGGGGGGGGGGGGGGGGGGGGGGGAGGGGGGGGGGGGGGGCAAGTGCGGCGAAAACCTCTGCAGCAACAAACGACACACAACAACGCCAGATAACCACAGAAACAAAACAGGAAAAAACAACAAACAACAGACACGACAGAAGAACCATAACCAAAAAAAGAAAGAAAGAAAGAAAGAAAGAAAGAAAGAAAGAAAGAAAGAAAGAAAGAAGAAGAAGAAGAAAGAAAGAAAGAAAGAAAAATAACAGCAAACAAACTACTACATAACACCTCCAGAAAACACCACGCACGACAGAAACACAACAGACAAACGGCATAAACCGTTTGAACAATCGGTCCTCGTCGCGCGCGCACGTGCTCGCGTCGGCAACGCACAAGCCGTACTCAACCACGAAGGCGTGCACCAGGGGGAAGACCCACACCAAACTCACCGCGGGGTTGTGCATGACCACATGCACGCCGCGCTTGATCGCGCACTGCAGCAGGAAGATCAGCCTGCGGATCCCGATGATCCCCCACCCGTTCTCGGGCGCGCACGCGCCGAACGGGGCAGATGAGCCCCAAGCCTCGCGGAGGGCGGGGGGAATCCCCCCCCGCCCCCCACTCCCCCTCCAATCCTCAACCTTCCCACTGCTCCTCCTCCTCCTCCTCCTCCTCCTCCCCCTCCTCATCCTCATCTTCCTCGCCCTCCTCCTCTTCCTCCACCTCGCCGTCGTCGTCGCCATCCTCCCGGGGAGGAAGAGGAGGAACGGGGGGAAGGGGGGGAGGAGGAGGAGGAGGAGGAGGAGGAGGAGAGAGGAGGAGGGGGAGGAAGAGGAGGAGGGGGGGGAAGAGGGGAGGGGAGGGAGGAGGAGGAGGGGAGGAGGAGGAGTAGGACTTCATCCTCCTCATCGTCGTCGTCGTCCTCCTCCTCCGTCTTCCTCCTCCTCCAGATCCTCCTCCTCCTCCTCCTCCTCTCCCCCCCCCTCCTCCCCCCCCCCCCCCCCCCCCCCCCATCATGCCCCGAGGCGGGGTGGCGCGGCGTTATGCCCCGATGGCCTCTTCAAATATGTCGGGGGCGGGCGTGCACGAGTAATGCGAGCGCCTCCATGAGTGTGCGTCCGCCCAGATCACGCCACCTGCCACAACGCGTTTGGTCGTGACAATCGCGTGCTCGAAACCCATCTTCGTGGTGGTGTCCCACTCGGACTCGAGGAAGCACGCTGCCGTCCACCCCTGCTGCCGCGCCACGTCGGCCATGGCAGCTGGTCCTCTGAAGCACAGGGATGGGCGCGGAGGGGTGGAACTGAAGGAAAACGAGGGAGGGGAGGGAAGGGGGGGGGAGGGAGAGAATTCTCTCCATCCCCGTCACCCTTGAAAGGAGGACGGGGGACTGAGATCGTGGAAACGTGCCAGTGTATCCCGCGTTGGGTCCTGAGAAAATCTGCAGGAATTGCACGTCGCGCTGGAAGAGCCTGCATGCGGCCACGGCGGGAACGCTGTGCTCCAGCACGACCTGGTGCCGAATGTTCCTCTGCGGCGCCGCCAGCACTAACGCTGGCAGCGCTGAGAGCAAACGCCAAAAAAACATTGTGCCGAAATGGCTATGTGGGGGAAAAGGGGGGCGGTGTTCGAAGGTTAGCGTTCTCCCTTGCTCGTCTCCCTCCTCTCCCTCCCCCGTCTGCCCTGCTCCCCCCCCCCCATCCCTCGTTGGCCTCGTGGCCCCCAGGCGACCACGGGAACCGACGCCGACACGACCGCGGCCCCAGGGAGAAAGGACCCCATCCTGGGGTCCATGCGCACCAGTTTTTCGAGCCGCGTCCAGCCGCGGCGATCGCCACGAAGGTGGGCCCCAGAAAGCAACAAAAAAGTGCGAACCTCGATTCTCGACGACGGCGCCAGCGCTTCGAAGCGCATTCCTGAAGTGTAAGGTCAATCCGCCCCCTTGCTCTGTACAAATTTATGTATATATATATATATATATATATATATATACATACATGCATACATACATACATACATACATACATACATACATTACATGCCTACCTACCTTCCTACATCCATACATACATACATATACATACATGCATACATACATACATGCATGCATTCATACATACAAACATGCATACACATGTGCATCCAGTGTGTATGTATGCATGTAAGTATGCATGTTTGTATGCACATATGTATGTATGCATGCACGCATGCATGTATGTATGTATGCATGGTTGTATGTATGTGTTTGTATGTATGTACGTATGCATGGATGTATGCATGTATGTTTGTATCACATACGCGTGTATTATACACGATTCGTGCCGGCGTTAAAATTTTAACGGTGGGGCTAAAAATAGCATGTTTAACTTTTCCCTACTAACAAATAAAATTTTATCTGGGCGCTATTTTTTTAGTTAAGCGGGCGCTCTGGGCCCGCGCAAGGTTTCAGACCCACCCATCATTACCGCGCGCTGGCATGGCGGGCGGGGCCCCGCCACTTGCTCGGCCCCGATCAAAAAGCTGGAACCGGCAGAAAGCGCCGCGCGCGATAGAATCCGCGGGCCGCCCTGTAGATTACAAGAACACGCCTGCGCTGCAATCCTGCACTTGTGGCCCCCAACACCACGCGCTTGTTTCGAGCAGCGCGGCCCCGCGCCGATGAACCTCAAGCAACGCGGCGCACAGCGCAAACGCGCCCAGGATGGCCACGGCAATGATGGCTGCCATGCGACATCTGCACAACGCGCGTCCTAATCAATTGTCATTGGCATGTTGTGTCGATGTTGGGTATTTTTTCCTATGTGAAGCTACTTTAGCATTTTATGTTATACTTGCTGTGTATTGGAGAACTATTTTCCAAACTTCCCTCTTCTATTGCATATGGATCAACATGGCTGGTCGAAGTCTAAGGACTCGTCATCATAAAGCACGAACTCCGACTCCTTTCTTGAGGGCGAAGACAATATCTTAACGCTGCGCCCGCGGCGCTTCGCATGCGCCCGCTTTGCGCACGCGCGCGCGGGGGAGAGAGCAGGAACGCCCAGTCGCTTTCGAGCGACGTGCGGGCTCGGGCGAAACCTAGAAGGGCTTGATCATTTGATTCTTGATTCTTTGATCATACAGTCAACCCTCCTCCTGTCATTCCTTCCTCCCTCCCTCCCTCCTCCCTCCTCTCTCCTCCCTCCCTCCTCCCTCCCCCATCCCTCCTCCCTCCCTCCTCCCTCCTGAGGAATCCTTCCCTCCTTCCTGCCTCATTCCTCCTCGTCCTCTTAACAGTCAACCAGTATAGTAAGGATGCGCGATAAGGATGCAAGGGCCTTGGACGCCCATTTCGAAGCTTTTCGAGCGGGGCGCGGCCAACGAAAGTGGCCAAGGCTGGACCCTTGGGAGGGACGCCTATCCTTACTATGCGGGTCAACGGTATCCTTCCTCCGCCCTCTTCCTCTTCCTTTTGTCATCCACATAAGGGCCACCAGCCCCCTACGACGCCCTCCGCTGGCCTGGATGGTCCACTCAGGCCACGGGGGGGAATGGGGGGGGTCGGGTCTTCGTTTTCCAAACAGCTAGTATTAGGTCGGGCCTGTCCCCCTACACAGAGGGATTTTGGACGAAAAACAAAACATACGCGAACAAAACTCAGAAGATGCCCAACAATACTCAAAACATAGTCCCCATACTAGTTGTTCTGACTATTTTGAACATTCTCCCTGTAGAGGGACAGGCCCGACTTAAAGCTAGTACCTCGTCGCCACTGGAGGAGGGGGGGGGCACCGTTCCCTCGGATGGGCACACGCCCTCCAGGAGCTCTCGACCCCATCCCACGCCCTTTTCCTTCCTTTCCCTACTCCCCCCTCGCATTCCATTGCCTTCGGCATGTCCGCCATCGGCCGCTCTGCCGAACACATACTACCGATTTCAGGTCCAGATGCGCATCGGCACAGTGGGATCTGGCGAGTTTCACCTCAATCGTCCTTTCTACGATGCCGAGGGCGCAACTGATGGCGCGACCCTAGACGAGGACGACGAGAAGGAGCTGGAGTAGGAGGAAGACGAGGAGAACGAGGAGGAGGAGGACGACGAGGAGGAGGACGACGACGACGATCAGGATGGGGAGGAGGACGGGGAGGAATACGAGTAGTATGAGGACGAAGTGCGGGCGTTCGAATGATTGCGGGGCCACGCCCGACTTATGCTCGCCTGTTGGGCTGGCGGCGGGGCCCAAGCGGCGAGCTGTCTTGTGATTATATGTTCCTGCCTACCCGTCCTCCTGACACCCACTCCAGATACCTCGCCAAGACGACCTCGACGAATTGACCGCCCTTAGTGCTTTGATGCAGCAGCTTGGCGTCACGCCACCCTTTCGCTTATCAGCATTGGGGGGCGATGACTTCATCGACGGTGCTCTGATGAGGTATTGGCGCAAAATTTACTACACCATTGTTTTCCGCAGTGAGGGTCAGCAGTGCAGGACGCCCACGAGGTTATCTTAGCACTGACCGCCCCGGGGGGACGCTACTCACGACTGCGCGCTCATTGCTTCCCACTTTCTTCTCTCCTCCTTCCCCTCTTCTGATCATTCGAACAAAGACTGCGAGGCCGCAAAGCGCGGTGAGGCAAACTCGCGGCCTCCGGTCGAATTCTGTGTTCTGATACTTCAGCGTTCCCCTGAGGGGGGGGAACAAAGAAGAGAGAGAGGAGGGATGAGAGAGGAGGGGTCGTTTTCCTGACGAGGGCATCCGTTTCCCTCCCCCAGAATCAGCCCCATGCAGAGTCCGCCTCACCCGTTCAGACTCACTTGTGCTCAGACTCTGTCTTCCTTCTTCGCCTCCCATCTTTCCTACATTGGCCCCTCGACTCGTACGTAGGTCTGTTCAGACCCAGCGCCTGGATCAGCGCTGGCAACTTTTTCTGCCACAGGCGCCGGACCAGGCCCAGCGCCTGGTTCCGCGCCGCACCCGTCGGAGAGCAGCCGGTCTGCCGTCGTTCACCGAGGCGCGTGCAGTCGATTGGCTGGGCGAGCCCGTGGGAGAGCTGGTCTGCTGGTGTTTGCCTTCCCCTGGAAGGTCGATCCCGTCAAACCGAGCGAAATCAAACAGAGCGAAAAGAAACCCAGCGAATGCATCAAACCCGAACGATAGTAAGTCGAGCGAGTTCACCTACACCCGAGCAGGCTTACACCGGCACGACTTCAAACCGAGCAAAACTGAACGAGCGAAAAGAAACAAGCAAAACTAAATCAAAGCGACACTGAGGTGACTCCGGGCGGCGACCGGGCATCGAACGAACAAGTTCCATCCGAACGAAATTAAACCCGAACAAATGAAAATCGTTTCCTTCCGACTCTCCGAACGACTTGTGGTCTGCCTGGCCTGAGGCGGTGTTCCCGGCGGCAACGAACATCGACCGAGCGAAAGTAAATCAAGCGAAATTTAACCCGAGCGAAGTTAAACTCGAGCGAATTAAATACGAGCGAATTTGAAACCGAGCGAATGTAACCCCGAGCGAATTTAAACCGAGCGAACTTTAAACGAGCGAAATGTTAATTCGAGCGAAACGAATGTGAATCCCCTGATGGGGAGCCCGAACGGACATTTCGAGCCCTTGGCACCGAGGGGCCCCCAGGAGGCCCCAAGAGGCCCCCAAGAGGCCCCCAAGAAGCCCCAAGAGGCCCACCAGAGGCCCCAAGACGCCCCCAAGAGGCCCCAAAACTAACCACAAGAGGCCCCCGAGAGCGCTCCGAAGAGATCCCAAGAAGCATCCCTGAGAACTCTTACCCACAACCCAGGCACGGCGGCGGATGGGCCAAAGGCCAGGAGACATGACGAAGAAAAAAAAGGAATAATAATAATAATAAGAAGAAGAACGATAAGAATAATGATAATAAGGATCACAATAATCATAATAATAACAATAACAACAACAACAACAACAACAACAACAACAACAGCAGCAGCAGCAGCAGCAGCAACAACAACAACAACAACAACAGCAACAACAACAACAATCATTTTACCCGAACGCGTGGTGTTCTCCCCAGTGCCAGGGTTTTCATACGACACCAGGCAATACCCCCACTTCGTGGGGGGGCATTACAAGCTCTACCAAATATCCAAACGACTCTTCGCGACCACCCAAACCCAGCTTCCCGCCCTATGACGTTGGGACACTTCACTTCGTGGCGTGCGGACGACCGTGGCTACTACACTGGCGTGGGGTACACACCCACAGAACCCAATGGTTTTTGGAGATTTCGGCGTGCGCGCGCGAAGAAAAAACGAATGTGTCCCGCATGGTATTATTTGACAGGGATGATGGCCCTGGCAGGTGCGCAACCGTTGTCGCAGAAGTTCGAAAAAGTTGCTCGCAAAAGCCCGTTTGACAGAAATGTTTAAAAAGTGTTGGGTTTCCTACGAATCCGCAAGAGCGCGCGGGATGAGATTTTGACATTTTTTTGTTGAAAAACCATTGGTTTTTTGATGTTTTTATGTTAAAATCGCTCCGAACACTAAGCTTTTGGAAGGATTTCGTCTTGCGCGCGCGAATGTCCACTTTACCTTATTTTTTGCAAGGGATTCTTGAAATTTGATTATATTAGAACAAGAAATTTCATTTTATAGTGTTTTTTGCAAGGGAAAGCGGATTACAACAAAACAACCGGATCTTGATCAACATCGAATTACCTGAGGCTTCCTCACGAAAATGATGAAAACGTGGCTGCGGCCTAGGCGCGGCGGGGGGGGCGCGCACCAGGGGGCCCAACAATAATTATTCTTTAGAATTAATAATGTTCAACAACAACAACAACAACAACAACAACACACAAAAAAAGGCGGAGGAGGGCGGGTGGCAGGATTTGAAGATGAGAGAGAGAGATAGAGAGAGAGAGAGAGACAAAAAAAACTGAGAGGAAGCAACATACGAACAAAAGCAAGAGGGGGGGCAGGAGGAGGGGCGCGCATCTCTCGAGCGCCTCGCCCGCGCACGGGCAGCGCAGCGAATGGCACCACGTGCCGCGCGCACCGCACGAGGCAAAGAAGCGGGGCTGTTGGCCGCCCTCCCGGCCCCGCCCCGTCGTTGATGTCCGAGATGGTGTCGGAGCCGTCCCCGCTGCTCACGGAAGTGCCCCGCTCGCCCCTGACCTCCTCGCGCAGCGCCCACGGGGCGGAGGCTCTGAGGCCAATAGCGAGAGGAGAGAGGTGTGGAAGTGGCTGTCGTCGTCGTCGTCGCCGCCGCCGCCGCGTCGTCGCCGTCGCCGTCGCCGTCGTCGTCGCCGCCGCCGCCGCCATCGGCGTCGTCGTCGTCGGTCCCAAGGAGCAAGAAGATCGAGGAACGTCGCAGTTCACTCGAAAGGAAGCCCCTTCCCTTTGTGCCCTTCCCTGCCGGTGGAGGGGGGGAGAGGGCTGGGTGGGGGGGGGAGCTGGGGAGGAGGTCCCGAGTCAGAATACTGCCCCCTCGGGTCGGGGCCCAGGGGGGTCCTGGAGGGGGGTCGCCAGCGGGGTCCTGGGGGAGATCCCGCCTTCAGAATCGGCGGCACGCCTTCGCCATAAGATGCCTGCTCGGAACCAACGCCTACGGTTTGACGGTTTCTTTCACGTGGGCGCCCGTTTCACGTCGGGGTGACACTGTGGCGAAGCCCATCTGAAAAATAGAATCGTAAGGCCGTCTCTAGCGGGGGCCCTTTCCGAGGAGTAGAGTTGCAAGAAGGAAGAGGAATAAGCATCATGGGGAGGATAGCGCGTTTGTCTCGGAGTGTGTTCCTGAAGTGCCTGGGCATGGTATGCTATCCAGAAAGCCACCGCACGCTGAACCAGAGGAATGATGCCGTGCGCCTGGAAGCCACCAAGCGGATCAGCTGACTTATGGTGCCCGCCTTCGCTCGCACAGGAGCAATACTGTGCGCGCGTTGGCAACAATTGACAACAATAACTCCCAGAGACACGCACACACACACACACACACACACACACCACATTTTTTGTTAAGCACGAGGCGAATGTAAACATGGCCACTCAACATGACAGATCACATGGACGGGCCAGCTGTACCCTTGAACGCGTCGCCAAAGAACATCCGGACCCCCCCAAACGTTGCCCATCCACGCAATCATCATTGCATCTCGAATCGCAAACGGGACGTTTACGATGGAGGCAGGAAGACGGAGGCAGAGAGAGGAGCCAGAGGGGTAAAACGAGGACTGATTAGCGCGAGTAACCAGAGCACACGAAAGTGGCGACACCCAAGGTCGTGCTCCGCTCCGCTGGACCTCCCAGGAGCCCACGAAAGTGGCGACGGGATGAGGAAGGGGCAGTCCCCCGAGGAGCCGCGAGGCGGGTGCCCGTGCAGCTCCACCCCGCTGGACCTCCCAGGAGCCCACGACAATGGTAGCAATTGCGCACTTGGCAGCCCCCACGAAACCGCGAGGTCTAGTCTGAGTGCGCGTGCACCTGCGCCGGGGGAGGGAGGAGGGAGGAGGACGGGAGGAGGGAGGAGGAGGCGGAGGAGGAGGAGGAGGAGGAAGGATGAGGGATGAAGGAGGGAGGAGGACGAGGAGGAGGAGGAGGAGGAGGAGCAGGAGGAGGAGGAGGAGGAGGAGGAGGACTTTCCAAAGGGCTTTCCCAATCTGACAAGGTCAGGGCGGCAAGAGGGCTTCAAAGAGTGGGTCTCCAAGTAGACCTTGCCGAGAGGAGGCGAAAAGCGGGACCGCCCGCCCACACCTGCCGCACGCACCCGGTGGAGCCACCAGGGCCAGAATCCACCTAGCAGGCGCAACAGGCGTGAGCGGGACCCGTTTGGCGCCCCAGGGCGGCCCTATTGCAAGGGGCGGCCCTCCATCACACGTGAAAATGCCCAGGCCCCCATCTTGGTGGGGGGCTGGCCATCTCGACACTTACACTCCTCCGCCAGGCCACGCACGTGGCCTCTCCCAACATGAGCTCTGCACCCGCAGGCCGTGCATACCCAATACGGGTCGTAGAACGCGAGGACATGGGACGGGTGCCCAAGTCTCGTGCCCATTGCCAACTGTTGGGTCTGCTGGGGCTGCTCTTCGGGGGGGACCCTGGCATTTGGAGGTCAGCCACAAATTCTAATCTTTGCGACTGGCTATCTTACTGAGAAAGATATGACAACAATTACAAGACCATCCAGAATTCAGATCAGTTAAAATGTGAGTGGTATGATATTGGGCTTGGGCGAGGGCGTTGGGCTTCGAACGAATCTGAGCCCTACGTACCTGTCTCACCGAGGGGCCCGAAACTTCATTCTCAAAGGCGTATTAAGTAGCTCTCATGATTCTGCTTCTAATCCTAATCCCTGTGGCGACGGCCCATGTATAACAATTCAGACGGGCCTCAGGAATGCTGTGTTCTTCTGCTGCTTTTCCTGCGCACTCGTCGGTCACTGCGTTGCCCATCCACGCTGCCGTGGGAAAGCCTTTGGCCTATGCCTCGAGCGCTGTCTGGTGGCTGCTCATGAAGTAGACCTGCACCTCCGCCTGCCCTCGCTCCTGGAGCGCGGTCTTCATCTGCCCCCCAAGGTCGCCGTGGGCGCTCAATCCGCCAGGGCGGGTGTGCCGCCCTCTCTCTCCGCCAGCCCTTGTACAACACCTTCGAGTCCGTCCAGAAGTCCATCGGGCCCTCAGTGTGCTGGAAGGCTGACAGCAGCGCCGTGAGCTCGGCCCTGTTGTTGGTCTGCTTCGGGCCAGCCAGCGGCCCCTGCGCTCCTCCTCGTAGCGCAGGTGCGAATGGGCTGGAGCGGTCGAGCGCCACCCACGCCCATCCGCAGAGCCTGTACCTGTCGTCGTCCGCGTTCGCCCCTCCGCTGCCGTCGCCGCAGACCAGCAGCGGCCCGTTGGTGGCGACGACCCTCGGCAGGTTCAAGGCCTCCCCGAAGAGCCTCTCCGTGAACTCCGCGTCGCACTCAGGCGGCGTCGTCCAGCTCCTCGGCGGCAGGCCTCGTAACCACATACATGGGTAGTTGTGCTGCCCTGCTTGAGCCATGTCCAGCAGGTTCTGCGACTTCTCGAAATCTGGATGCTCTGGCCTCGTCCTGCAATCCTCCCAGATCCGATGAAAGTCGTCAGCTCTCTTGCCGCACGCACACAAACCATTGCTTGCGTGTTCCTCGCCAAAGAGGTCCGCCTTTCTTGCTGGAGTCCATGTACCAGCAGTCATGGCTGTCAGCAGCGCGCTCGCCTCTGGTAGCCTGTTGGTACTTCTTAGTCTCTTGAGCGTCCGCATCGCATCCGCCACATCAACACCGTGTTCTATCCCTCTCGCGTTGAATCCCCTTGCTGCTGCTTGCCAAGGCTGTGTCTCGATGTCTGCAACAATTGTGTCGATAATTGTCGAGGGGGTCCTGTCTGCAGCTTCTGGCTTCATCTCACAGTCGTCGCCTCTGGGATCCTTCCAAAGTGTTGCCTGTACTGGGTCCCAGCCAGCTTCCCAGAGAGTTAGGATCAATGCTCCGGCAACTCTTCTTCTTTGTCTCCAACGGTTTTGCGGGAGGGACCTTTTCAGCCTGTCATAAATTCTGGACCAAACACCATTGATAAGTTCTCGAAGATCCTCGCGATGTGCATATAAATCGAACCATGCCCTGAGCTGAGCCCGCGGCAGTTCCAAAGCTGGGTCTTTGCCTTCCAGCTTGAGGAAGGTAGTAGAACATCTGCCAGGCCTCGGGGGAGCCAGCGCTGCCACGTAGCGCTGCCGCGCTAGGCGTATGGCAATTGGGGCCTCCCCTTGTGCATTGATGCCGTACATCAGGGCGGGCATGGCGCCCTGGTTCAGCATGGCCATTTTTCTCTCTCGTCGTAGCCGTCGTAGTTGTTTTGCCTAGCGAGGTCATGCGATTATAAGCCTTCGGTCTGTATCGCTCTCTGTCTGACACCCCTCGCCGCTCTGTCGATGCCCAGGTCTCGGGCCCCTTGGGCGGTTCTGATGTCGATACCCTTCCTCTTGAGCCTGGCCGTGATCCTCTTGGTCATGGCCCAGTCGGACGAGATGATCACGCTTTCGTCTGCCAATTAAAGCCCTTCGTCATCAAGGGCACTCTCTCGCTTGTCCGTGGCCTCCACGATGGTGGACTCCACCGCTGCTGCGCTGCCGTAGACCGTGGTGCTGATGTCGCCGAACCACGCTCTCGGGTGGGCTCGTGGGGCCTGGAGGGTCACCTTGTCCAGTACCCTGTAGACCACCGCCCTGGCAAGGTTGCTCGCGTGCCTCGACCCCGCTAGCAGCGAGATCAAGGCCTGGCATGGGTTGCCGTAGGCCCCCTCCTGTCGAAGTAGGGGTGGCACGGCATGTACTTGAAGCTCAAGTGCTAGCACTCTTGGTGGAAACTGCAGGTCCTCACAGGCCGACGCCACCGTCGGGATCGACAGCGTGTCGTAGAACCTGCTGATGTCCGACAGGGTCACCGCGGCGGACATGGCCATGGCGTCTGCGGACTCGTCCTGCAGCGCCCTCGCGAGCGCCTCCCTCAGGCAGGACGAGCCTCTGAGCGCTGAGTCCCAGTGCCTCGCCGCCGTGTCGACCCACTGCTCCACCTGCGGTCTCGTCAGCATATGCCAGCACTGAACGAAAGTGGCGACACCTGCGCAGCTGGCAGCCCTCCCAGGGAGCCGCGAGGTCTCCCGAGACAGGCGCGCAACTCCGCTCCGCCGGAGCTTCCTGGAAGCCCACGAGGGCGGCGACAGCTGTGCAGCTTGCAGCACCCAGGCAGCAGCGACGCGAGCAGGATGCAAGAGAGAAGACGCAGGAGGCAGAAGGCTGGAGGGAGGCGGAGGGGAGGAGACGCGCGAGCGGTGCTCCACGCAAAACGAAGGCCCCAATGTGAGGGGGGTCTGAGAACAAGAGCGCAAGAAACTAAGGCCCTCTCCCCACAAAATGGCAAAAGAACCTCGGACCCCTCCCGGGGTCCGCTTGTGTGGGCGGAAGGGAAGGACCGACGCACCTAACCAACCGAAAGGGGTCCGCAAGTAGAGGAAGGACGACAGCGATGAAGAGCTTTATCCCTCGATGCTGTTCACTCCAGTGCCTCCAGTACCTGAGCCGAGAAGGGCAGCGGTAGTCTGAAGGGGCCCACAAACCCACGAATAAATACACACAAATCCCAGAATGTCGCATATCTTCATGTATGTTCTGGGTTTTTGTTTTCTCTCTCTCTCTCTCTCTCTCTCTCTCTCCCCCACACACACTTCCCATATTTTCGCACCTTTCCCTGGGAATCGTCGCTTAATTGTGTCTGTGTGTTTTTCTCCCTCCTGATAGTCCAGGAGCGCCCATAGAAGCCGCAAAGCGTTCTCGAACGTCAACCCTCCCTGAGCATAGTTGCACCGACCCCTATCCCCTATGGGCGTGGCCTCGGCCCCACTGGCCGACTTGCACCCATAGATGGAGCCGCTTCCTTCGGGCTTCGAGGGGCACATTCCCCCTGGGGTGGCAGAATGGTGGGGGTCTGGATGGGGATGGGGAAGGGGATAGGGGTCGGGGTTTATTGGAGAGGGCACGCGAGAGGACATAAGACCCTTCCGAGGGCCACATTGCCATAGGAATGTAAGAGGGCATGGGTCGCCGAGCTCAGGACACAGGGGTACCCTTGATTTGGCTGGGTCGACTTCCCAATCAGTCTCGACTGTAGGGGTCGGTTAAGCGATCCTGACCCCCCCGGGGGCGACGGAGGGGCTGGGTCCTGCTGGATCTTCCATAGGGGCTGCGACGGCGTCAGCACCTGACGCGTTTCCCAGAGAGGAGCGCCAGCGAAGGGCACTTCTGAGACTGCGGCGCTGCACCTGAGACTTCGACGTGCGGGCGAGAGCGCCGTGCGACGACCTGGCAGGCCAGGCCGAGCGGACGCCCTCCCTCCCTCCCTCCCTCCCTCCCTCCCTCCCTCCCTCCCACCGCTCATCTCGAAGGTCCCTTTCCCTGGGGGTCCCGTCTGGAACCGCACGAGGCGCCGCTGGCCGGCCGGCCGCCGCCCAGCCAGCGGCCCCCGGCCCCGTCGGAGCGGGCGCTGGCCGTGCGGCGGTGGCGTCGAGCCCGCGGGGGCGGCGCGACTGCTGGCCTCCAGAGGCCGGGCGCGAGCCTCGGGATGCGAAGCACGAGCCCTGGGTCGGGCGTGGCTTCATTGGGGGGGAGGGGGGGGGGCGATCCTCGATCCTCCTCGATCCTCCACCCCCCTCGATCCTCCTCGCTCCTCCCCGCTCCTCCATCCCATTCGACCCCCCCTCGACCCCTCGATCTCCCCTCGATCCCCTGCGGCGGGGGAGAGGCTGCTGGGAAGGAGCAAGCGTGCACCCGTCGGGCCCCTCTGGGGCCCGAGGGGGCCCCGTCAGGGCACAATCCCCCCCCGTTGTGTCGTCCCCCCATTACGCGGCGCACGAAGGGTTCGAGAGGCCTGGGAGGGGGGTCGGCATCGAGAAAAAATTCGCTTGGCGAAGGACCCACCCATATGCAGTTGTCAGCGCCGTAACTGGGAGTATCGTCTTCGGTGGGGCTCCCGATTGGGTGACGAAACATATGAGAGATGAGCCGAAGTGGGGATGCAACTCCATGCGAACCCTGCCACTGGGGCCTTCGGTGGAGCTCCCCATATGGTGACGAAATCGCATGCTTACTTTGCCACTGGGGCCTTCGGTGGAGCATCCTATGGTGCCACGAACACGAAGCGTTTGAGGGGCGTGGCGAAATGGGGGGTGGACCCGCGTGCGAACTCTGCCGCTGGGGCGGTGGAGCTCCCCATGGGGCCACAAAACACGCGAGGGGTGTGCCGACATGGGTGTGGGGGACGCATGCGGGGCAAGGAGAGGGAAGAGGGAGGAGGAGGAGGAGGAGGAGGAGGAGGAGGAGGAGGAGGAGGAGGAGGAGGAGGAGGAGGAGGAGGAGGAGGAGGGAGAGGGAGAGGGAGAGGGAGGAGGTGGAGGAGGGGGAGGAGGAAGAGGAGGCAGGAGGGGGAGGAGGAGAAGAGGAGGGAGAGGAACGCGGGGCGCTGTCGTTTCTAGAAGGACCCAACACCACAGGATGGTTGGGGGAAAAAATCGAGGGTCGGAGCACAGCCCCGAGGACCCACGAGGGCGAGCCCCCTCGCCGAGGGCCCGAGGGCCCCACGAAGGCACCCCGCGTGGAGGGCGCCGCCGAGGACGCAGAAGGACGTACTAGCACTAGATGTCCTCCCCTCCTCCTCCTCCTCCTCCTCCTCCTCCGTAGCCGTTTTGGCTCAAGGCTCATGCTTTTGCGGGCTGAGCCCGTATTGGCTTTCACGGATACCGCTAGTCCGCGGCAGTGCCAGAGCGTTTGCGCTCGACAGCTTTTCGCCTACACCGAGGGGTTGGGCTCCCTCATCAGTTTTGACGCCACGGCCAGGCTGCCCTCTGGTCCGTGGCACTCGCCGCTCGTCCCTGCGACATCGACGCCACGATGGCCCCGACGCGCAAGGACAATACTTCGCCATGGTACTGCAAGTGGTGCAGGCACGACGTCACGAATCAGCCGTGGTTCAATGCCTCTACCCTTGTCTACTGTAAGAAGTGCGGCCTGCAAAAGAGCAACTGTTTCAAGGAAAACAAAGCAGCGTCGCAGCCCAGTGTCTCGGCCAAGCAGCAGTCGCTCGCGGCCAAGGTCAAGGAGCCCGAGGCGCAGCTCACCAAGCTCCGAGAGCACCCCCCTGGGCATGGGCCAGCGACTACGGGTACAGGTGCGAGCCCACCATGGGCTGCTGCGCCAGGGGATCCCGACACCGCCAAGCGGAACAGGATCAAGATGCTGGATCAGTTGCTTCGTGTCACTACTGACCCTGCTGATGCTGACACTGTGGCCAAATGGCGCGAAGAGCGGGCGAGGTTGGACGCCGAGCTCTTTCAAGACAGGCCCATCGAGCATCAGGCCAGGTCTTTGGCGTCAAGACTGTCTTCCGCCCGTTCGCGACAGGCTACCATCCAGGCCACCCGTGACGAGCAGCAGAAGAAGATTGACGAGCTCACCCGCGGCCTGGCCGACACGGACTCCAAGCTGCAGGAGGCCGCTGCGGAGGTCCTCCGCCTGGAGCAGCAGACCCGCACCGCCATGTCGCGAGTCCAGCCGCCCGAGGGCACGCAGCCACCGACGCTTGCGGACTTGCTGCCCACCTTCGCGGTCAGTGTGGAGCAGCTGGGCAAGGTCGCAACAGGCCTCGGTCTCGGCGCCGACATGGTCAAGGAGCTGCAGGCTATGGCCGACGCGGTCAGCAAGCTGCAGAGCTTGCCCCAGGCCAAGCCGCCAGAACCTGCACCTGCTCATCCTGATGGTGCTGAAGCTAGTGCTGAGCCACCTGACATCGAGATGTCTGAGCAGGATGACCGCGAGACGTTGGGCGCAGCAGGGGTCCACGTCGAAGAGAGCGACACCCCCGACATCGCGCGCGAGAAGTTCAAGCGTCTTCAGCAGAGCTACCCGGACACTGTGGCCAAGAAGGCCAAGACGTCTGCGTGAACGTGCTCGGCCTGATATGCTGTTGCTTTGGCTCTTTGTCACCATGGCTAGCTCTACATCAGCGCAACATGTTGAGAGTGCGCCTCCGTCATCTTCGACAGCGGCGAGCATCTCGGGCAGGGGGGAGAGGGATTCAGCCCCTCATCGTCACACCTCCCTGCCCACAACGGCTTCCAGTACCAGGACCTCGGCTGGGACTACGGCGCCTACATTATTCCCCCCACCGGCCCGCTCCTCGGGGTGGGGGGCAGCTCCGACCTTGACTGCGGCTCCGCCTACGTCGGTTGCGCCTGCAGCTGGGTCTTTGGCGTCTACGGCATCACAGAGGGGCACTCCGCCTACGCCTGCGCGTTTGGCCACTGGCAGCACGCACTGCTCACCGACCTCACCTTCGGGGAGCGGCGGCAGAGGGTGCCGACCGTCTTCGGACGGCACGCACCGCTCACCGCCCTTGCCCTCGGAGAATCCAGGCGGCAGAGGGTACCGACTGCTAGGGGCGTCCTCGGGCCAGAGCGGCCCAGCGCGTACTACTTTGGATGATGATGATGACTTCTTTCAGGACGTCGAGCCTGATATGGAAGCAGATCTGTGTGAAGGCGCATTTCAGGATGCGCCATCTTCGTCCCCACCTTCTTCCCGATTACGCTTCGAGAAGTCATGTCAAGAACGCGCTGCACCTACTTCGCCTTTGCCGCCAGAGCGCACGGAGGTGAAGGTGCAGCCTATGCATGCAGTATCTCAGCCGCAGCTCAAAGGCCTCATCACAACGGTGAACGCTACGAGCTACGGCCCTCTCTTCGACTTTTTGGCTACTTATCGGGGAACTATCTTGCTGGCACAGGAGTTGAGAATTACCGAACCTAGGCTTGGCGAGTTTCAGGCCAGGGCCTTGGACGCTGGACGGCATGGGCTATGGGCCCCGTCGCCCTCCACGGGTGACTCAGCTACGTCCAACTTCGGAGGGGTCGCTGTACTCGTGCCGACGTACATTATGGTCACGGCCCCACCTGATGACGGGCACATTATCTATCCAGGACGAGCAGACTGTGCACAGATTAACTGGGGAGTTGCTGGCGGTATCATAGTCGCCAGTGTTTATCTTGTCACGTCCATTGGCATCTCGGGCGAAAACATTGAGGTGTTGTGGGCCTTGGCCCAGAGAGTGGCAGCATGGAACTCACGGGGCCTCGACTGGATCCCAGGCGGTGACTGGAACGCCGACATCGATGCGCTCAATGTTCGCAACTGGGTCGAGACCATGGCAGCCATCCACTATGTGCCCGACCAGCGCACCTGCATCACCGACGAGGGCAAGAGCACCATAGACTATTTTGTTGTCTGTGCCAACTTAGCGTCTCGCATCAAGGGCAAGCCAGAGGTCCAGTATGACTCCACGGTCGTGCCGCCGCCGCACTTCCCTGTGGAGCTGCAGCTCGTGGGAGAGGATCGCCCCACGTGGTGCCGTGTCCCTGTGGAGCCGCGACCTTTTTGCGGTGGTGCCGCCAGTTGGCTGTGCCAGGCATCCCTACCCGTGGCAGATGCTCCAGACAGAGTTCCAACGGGTCAGCAGTGCCGACGACCTGAGCTCGCTCTGGGACTCTGTGCTGCGAGGGGTGGACCACGAGCTGGCAGGGCGTTGCGACTGCGTAGGCGCCAAGGCCATGCAGTACATCGGACGCGAGGGGCCGCCGCAGTTCAAGTGGCAGCACCTGTCATGGCAACCGCCGCGCAGGCGTACCTACAAGGAGCCGACTGTGCTGGCCTGGGCCACGGCGAAGCGCTGGGCCCAGCACCTTGTGGCCGAGAAGAAGCGGCTTGTGAGGTACATCGAGCGCCTCAAGCTGTGTGCCGCCGTTTGCGCCATCACGCCGCTGCAGTACACCAAGGTCGTCGTGGCCTTCAATGAAGTGGCTGCCTTTTATGGACGTGTGGCTCGGTCAGTGCAGGTGCTGTGTGTTTTGGACGCTGCCTTCGCAGGTTTCTTTCGGCGAGGGCTGACTGGCTTGGTCGAGGCTGACTTTGAGGACGTAGCCAATGCCATCATTGCCAGAGCTGATTATCATCTGAGAACGGCGCAAAGAGCGTCGGAGAGGGCTTGGCGGCAGTGGGCCAAGGAAGCCTTCTTGGGAGGAGCATCTCGGGCGCATTCGTCCTCCAAGGTTCGGGCTCGACAGGAGGTGCTCGCCTACTCCCCTGACGCTCAGCCATACCAGATGGCTGACCGTACGCTCGACAAGTGGAGGGACGTTTGGACGTACCACGGTGCATGCCCTCTGCCGCTGCCTGTCGATCATGCTCAGTGGCCTTTGCTTCCGCCTTTGTCTGCATCGCAGGTGCGTGGAGCCATCAGAAGCTTTCCCATTGAAGACGGCCTCGGGCCAGACGAGGATCGCGCCACGCACGCTCGATGTGCTGTCCGACCAGGCCTTGCACTGCCTGGCTGACATGTTCATGCAGTTTGAGAGTTGGCTGGCCTGGCCCACGGACAGGCTCTACAACGAGCTTGTTCGCCTGCCCAAGCCTGACGGGGACACTAGGTTGATCGTCCTCAGCAATACTTTCGTCAAGTTGTGGGGAAAGCTTCGTCGGCCGCTTTCAGCGGAGTGGCAAGAGGCTCACAGTTGCGAACATATGTGGGGGTCCAGGGCTGGGCAGACTTCGACCGATTCAGCCTTCGACCGCAACCTGAGCCAGGAGATAGGAGAACTTTTAGGTGAGCACACATGCACCATTCTCTTGGACATGACCAAGTGCTTCGATATGGTCAGTCACAGTGCACTTCTCCGAGAAGCCAGAGAGCTCGGGTACCCGCTGAGGCTCCTGTGGTTGCACCTGGGCTCCTACCGCCAGCCGAGAAGGATCAAGTGTTTTGGGTCCGTCTCCAGGCCCTCGGTGGCCCGTCAGGGTATTCTTGCGGGCTGCACGCACGCCACTTATCTTTTATATCTCCTCACGTACCGAGCGGTCCAGCGCGCGGCCAATATTGCACCTACTATCACGCCACGCACGCTCATGGACGATGTGGGCCTGCAGTACGTGTCGCCCGTCTTGAGGGAGGTGTCCAACCTGGCCCGAGCGGCCAAGGCGTTCACGACTGACGCTGGTGATCTCGGGTTGGTCCTGAAGCCGCCGAAGTCTGGATGTATCCCTGGGGCCCAAAAGGTTTGGGGGCAGCTCAAGAGGCACCTGGGAACCTTGAAGATCCCGTACAGGGCCCACATGAGGAATCTGGGACACGAGCTCACAGGACCTCGAGTTCTTCGGCAGATGGAGAAGCGTAGGCTGGTGCAGTTTCGTGAGCGCAAGCATCGTTTTCGCATGTTGAAGTCCGCCGCGGGGCGGAGTGCTACCAGCCTGTGGCGCACGGGCGCCCTTCCATCAGTGGCGCATGGCGGTGCAGTTGCTGGAGTTAGTGACAGCGCCCTTCGTGAGTTGCGACATTGTGCTGCGGTCCTAAATGGTGCTCCAGGTAAGACGATGGTTGGGGTAACAGCGCATCTCATATCTCATCGGGATGAATGCTATGACCCCATATATAACGCCACCACGGACATTGTGCTCAAATATGCCTCCTGGATCTGGGACGGGCGTGTGCAACCTAGCAGACTTCGGGAGGCTTGGGTCAGTCTGGGTGCTAAGTTTGAGAGTTCACCTTCCTGGTCTAAGGCGCGAGGGCCCCTCGGGGCCACTTGGCTTACTTTGAGGCGTATCTCCTGGACTATGTCGTCAGAGCACATCCTGGTCGACGATTTGGGAAATAGTTTTGATGTATATCGTATATGTCCAGCAGACCTGCGAGTGTTCCTGCATCAGGGCATCCAGCGCTGGCAGCACCATAGGTTGCAGCAGCATTTTTACACCGAGCAGGCGGATGCGTGGCATCGTGCGCTACGCCACTCGCTCGCCAAGATAAAGTGTCACAGGCGCCTCGGAGCGCTGCAGGCTTTGTGGGCAGACAATCTCCCCATCCCACCGCGTCGGGACATGAAGCATGGGAGGCCCATTAGGCCTTGTCAGGCCTGTGGCAAGGCTATCGACTCCTGTTGGGGTCATATCTTTTACGACTGCCCGCCGCTCCTCGAAGGGGACCCCGACCAGGAACATTATGAGTTTCCAGAACAGCTTCAGGAGGTTCGAGACATGCTTCAGGCGTCTGGGCAGCTGCTGGGGTGCACCGACTGGGACCAGAGGTACCTGATCTATGGGGTTCCTGAGCCTGTTGCTGTGCCGCACTACACTACGGTCTCCAATGAGGTTTTTGAGTGGGGAGATGTCTCAGGCTCCTGGGGGCCTACATCCTATACTGACGGTTCGGGGTTCTCGGCCAGCATTCCTGAAGTACGTAGGTGTGGTTGGTCGGTCTGCCAGTTGGACCCCGTCACGTGGCTCCCCGCCAGAGCTGTATATGGGCCCTTGCCCTACTATGTGCAGACGGTAGGCCGTGCTGAGCGCTATGCCATCAAGATGGGACTTCAGAAGCATCCTGGGCATGAGGTTTTCATTTCTGATCTGAAATCGCTCGTTGAGGAGGGCACGTCCTGGGACCAGAAGCTCGAGTTTGGCAAAGCGAAGCACGCCCGAATCTGGAGAGACATTTTTCGGCTGCCAGAGCACGCGATCCACGTCTGCCACCAGTGCGGTTTCAGTGGACTCCAGCTCACAGGAAGCTGGAGGACATCATCGAGTCGGCCACGCCAGACGAGCTGGAGGCCTTCGTCGGCAATGCCTGGGCCGACTTCTTCGCGAAGTGCGGCAGTGCTGCACACATGGTGTCTAAAACAGTGGCTGATAGTTTGGCCGCTGCGCTGAAGCAGCACAAGCAGGTCTTGCAGCATGTGTCTTGGGCGGCCTTCCAGGTGGTTCAGTTTCGGAAGTGGGGAACGGATCCTATCGTGGAGCGGGACCCAGAGCTTGCCCAGGTGCCCAAGCGCGTGGTCTTCGAGAGGCCCCAGGACCACGAGTTGCTTTTCTGCCAGAGGTTGTCTGAGTATCGGTGTCGTCGGTGCAATCGAGTCGCTCGAAGTGCGAGTACCCTCCATACTCTTCGCTCGGGAGCTGATCGTGTGTGTGCTCCCTCGCCTCTGGTCCAGAGCCTGGCCGATGACTTCTTCCTGCGGAGTTCTGAGGCGTGGCTTAGTATTTCGGACTCTAGGGTCACGGCTGCCATCGAGGCGGCCGATAGGATTTTGGGGTCCACGTCTGGGCCTCTGGAGGCCTCCTCGGGGCTTGGCGCGGTCCCTCCTCAGCCGCTGGAGCAGGTGCATGCTGCCAGTGGCTCGGCCGACGCTCCCCAACCAGTGCTTGCCGAATTCGCTGAATTGGGGCATGACGTTTTCTGTGTTAATTCCGTTATTGCTGCCGCAAGTGCGGGGGCAATTTCAACGGGTCCGAGTCCTTCAGGTCCGCCCGCAAACTGCGGGCGTTGTGCCAAGGGTTTTCGGAGAATCCAAAGACACGGGCTAACCAGCACACGGCGATCGACAGAATCACCCGTGGCTTGGAGCCCCGCCAGCGAGGGGCAGGTGCGGCGCGTTCTGGCCCGAACCCTGCCCCCTAGTGTTGCCCTTTGGACCCTGGGAGGTTTTAGGGTGTGGTTTTCCTGAGGCGCCCCACCCTCTCCCAGGCTTTCGCCTTTTCCGCCACCCCTGTGGCTCTCAGGTCTCACGCGCGGTTGGTGTTCGTCACTCGGACGCCTCTCCTGCGGCTCGCTCGCTCCTCCTCTTCCTCCGCCTCCGCCTCCGCCTCCTCCTCCTCCGCCTCCTCCTCCTCCCACTCCTCCTCCTCCCCCTCCACCTCCTCCTCCTCCTCCCCCTCCTCCTACAGTGGCAACAGCTTCACAGATGGAGGGCCATGGTTTTCAACATGTGACTCTCGCCGTAGCGCCGCGTACATTCGATTTGAAATGTTACAAGAGTTTCACGGGTTGCGGGCGGGCCGTTTCCAAAACGTGGCTCTCGCTTTAGCGCCGCGCATATTCGTTGTTTTATTCTCTTGCACAGGGTGTCTAATGAGCTCCGACCACTTTATTTCGGCGTCGTCGTCGCTCCCCCCCAGCTGCTTTGTGCGCCTCATGTGTCGCTATATGTGTCGTTGTGTGCCTTGTGCCCTTCATGTGCCGCTATATGTGTCGCTGTGTGTCGCTATGCGTCTCCATGTGTGCGTCGCTATGTGTCGCTGTGTGTCGCTATGCGTCGATATGTGTGTGTCGATATATGTCTCTATATGTCGATATGTGTCGACATGCGTCGCTATGTGTCGCTCCCCAGCACCCCAGCGCACCGCCCCCTCCGCCCCGACGACTTTATTTCGGCGTCGTCGTCGCCCTCCCCCCCTCTCCCTCTCCTCAGCAGCCCAGCGCGCTGCCCCCTCCGCCCCGGCCACTTTATTTCGGCGTTGTGTCGACATGCGTCGCTATGTGTCGCTCCCCAGCACCCCAGCGCACCGCCCCCTCCGCCCCGACGACTTTATTTCGGCGTCGTCGTCGCCCCCCCCCCCCCCTCTCCCTCTCCTCAGCAGCCCAGCGCGCTGCCCCCTCCGCCCCGACCACTTTATTTCGGCGTTGTGTCGACATGTGTCGCTGTGTGTCGCTCCCCAGCACCCCAGCGCACCGCCCCCTCCGCCCCGACGACTTTATTTCGGCGTCGTCGTCGCCCTCCCCCCCCCCTCTCCCTCTCCTCAGCAGCCCAGCGCGCTGCCCCCTCCGCCCCGACCACTTTATTTCGGCGTCGTCGTCGCCCCCCCCGGTCCTTTTCCCCAGCAGCCCAGCGCACCGCCCTCTCCGCCCCGACCACTTTATTTCGGCGTCGTCGTCGCCCTATTTCGGCGTTGTGTCGACATGTGTCGCTTTCCCCAGCAGCCCAGCGCACCGCCCTCGCCGCCCCGACCACTTTATTTCGGCGTCGTCGTCGCCCTATTTCGGCGTTGTGTCGACATGCGTCGCTATGTGTCGCTCCCCAGCACCCCAGCGCACCGCCCCCTCCGCCCCGACGACTTTATTTCGGCGTCGTCGTCGCCCCCCACCCCCCCTCTCCCTCTCCTCAGCAGCCCAGCGCGCTGCCCCCTCCGCCCCGACCATTTTATTTCGGCGTCGTCGTCGCCCCCCCTCCGGTCCTTTTCCCCAGCAGCCCAGCGCGCCGCCCTCTCCGCCCCGACCGCTTTATTTCGGCGTCGTCGTCGCCCCCCCCCCCCCTCCCCCCTCTCCCGAGCAGCCCAGCGCGCCGCCCCCTCCACCCTACGACCACTTATTTCGACGTCGTCGTCGCACCCCCCCCCGCGCCCACCCCCATCCCCAGCAGCCCAGCCCAGCGCACCGCCCCCTCCGCCCCGACCACTTTATTCTCTTGCACAGGGCGTCCAGAGCTCCGACAATTTTATTTCGCGTCGCCCCCCCCCCCGCCCCCCGCATCCTCGGCGCCAGAGTGGGGCCCCCGCGCCGTGGCTCTCTGCCCCAAGCCCCCCCGCGTCCCCAGCGCCCCAGCGGGGGGCCCCGCCCACTGCCCCCTCCGCCACGAACGCTTTATCCCGCGTCGCCCCCCCCCGCCCCCCCACACGTCCCCCATCTCCCCATCGCCAGTGTGAGGCCCCCCGCGCCGCGGCTTTTCCTGGCCCCAAGCCCACCGCGCACCCCAGCGCCCCAGCGGGCCCCGCCCACTGCCCCCACTGCCACGAATGCTTTATCCCTGCTTCGCAACCTCTCCCCCCACCCGCGTTCCCCAGCGCCAGTGGTGGGAAACCCCCGCGCCGTGGCACTCTGCCCAAGCCCCACCGCGACCCCACGCCCAGCGGGCCCCCCGCCCACTGCCCCCTCCGACACGAACGCTGTATTACGCGTCGCACCCCCCCTCCGCGCCCCCAGCGCCAGAGTGGGACCCCCGCGCCGTGGTTCTCCGCCCCGAGCCCTCCCGCGTCCCCAGCGCCCCAGCGGGGGCCACGCCCACTGCCCCTTCCGCCACTAACGCTTCATCCCGCGTCGCGCCGCACACCACCTCCCCTACCTCCCTCCCCGCGTCCCCAGCGCCCCAGCGGGGGCTCCGCCCCGTGCCCCCTCCGCCCCGACAATTTTATTCCGCGTCGCGGCGCGCGCCACCTCCCACCTTCCCCCCCTTTCCCCAGCGCCCCAGTTGGACCCCCGCCCCGTGGCCCTCTGCCCCAAGCCCCGCCCAGTGCCCCCTCCGCCCCGACAGTTTATCCCGCGTCGCGGCACACACACACACACACACACACACACACACACACACACACACACCTCCTCTCCGCGCCCCCAGCGCCCCAGTGGGACCTCCGCCCCGTGCCCCCTCCGCTCCGAGCATTTTATTCCGCGTCGCGACGCACGCCGCCTCCCCCACCCTCCCCACCTGGGACTTGGGCCCCGTTGCTGGGCCCAGAGGGCGATGCCTTGCCCCCTCTTCCCCCCTCCTCCTCCACCTCCACCTCCTCCTCCTCCTCCTCCTCCTCCTCCTCCTCCTCCCCCTTTCTTTTTGTGCAAGGGCTATGGCACACGTGCCACTTGTTTCGGCTCGTCGTCGCCCCCCCACCCTCCCTATTCCCTCAGCAGCCCAGCGCGCTGCCCCTCCGCCCCGACCAATTTTAATTTCGGCGTCGTCTCGCCCCCCCCCCGGTCCTTTCCCCAGCAGCCTGCGCACCTCTCTCTCCGACCCGACGATTTTTATTTCGGCGTCGTCGTCGCCCTATTTCGGCGTTTGGCTCCGCCCCGACGAACTGTATTTCGGCGTCGTCCGTCGCCCCCCCCTCTCCCTCTCCTCAGCAGCACCAGCGCGCTGCCCCCCTCCGCCCCGACCACTTTAATTATCGGCGTCGTCGTCGCCCACCCCTGTCCTTTTCCCCACAGAAGCCAGCGCGCCGCATCTCCGCCCGACCACTTTTATTTTCGGCGTCCGTCGTCGTCGCCCCCCCCCCCCCATCCCCCTCTCCCCAGCAGCCCAGCGCGCCGCCCCCTTCGCCCCGACCAGTTTATTATCTTGCACAGCTGTGCTCTAGAGCTCGGACCTTTTTATTTTCGTTAGTTCGTCGTCGTCCCCAGCCCCTGGTCCGGTCCCGACCCTGGACCCAACGTCCCCGCCCCGCCCTGGCCTCAGCCCCCCTCGCTCCGCTGGCCCTGGCCCTGGACCCAGCCTCCCCCCCACCCGGCCCTGGCCCCAGCTCCCCTCGCCCTGGACCCTTTATTTTCGCTCGTCGTCGTCCCTGGTCCGGTCCTGGCCCTGGACCCAACCTCCCCCGTGGTCCTGGCCCCAGCTCCCCTCGCCCCGCTGGCCCAAGGCCTGGACCCAGCCTCCCCCCCGCCGGCCCTGTCCCCAGTCCCCCTCGCCCTGGACCCTTTATTTTCGTTTGTCGTTGTCCCTCTGGTCCCGGCCCTGGACCCAACCTCCCCACCTGGCCCTGGCCCCAGCCCCCGTCGCACCGCTGACCCTGGCCCTGGACCCGGCCTCCCCCCCGGCCCTGGCCCCAGCCCACCTCGCCCTGGCAACCCTTTATTTTCGCTCGTCGTCGTCCCTGGCAGCTGGTCCGGTCCTGGCCCTGGACCCAACTCCCCCCCTTGCTGGACCCTTTGTTTTCGTTCGTCGTCCCTGGTCCGACTCTGGCCCTGGACCCAACCTCCCCACCTGGTCCTGGCCCCGTGGAGCCCCCCTCGCCCCGCTGGGTCCCTGGTCCGGTCCTGACCCTGGACCCAACCTCCCCCCCTGGTCCTGGCCCCAGCTCCCCTTGCCCCGCTGGCCCAGGGCCTGGACCCAGCCTCCCCCCCGCCGGCCCTGTCCCCAGTTTCCATCGCCCTGGATCCTTTATTTTCGTTTGTCGTCGTCCCTCTGGTCCTGGCCCTGGACCCTGCCTCCTCCCCTGGCCCTGGCCCCCCGCCTCCCTTGCCCCGCTGGCCCTGGCCCTGGACCCAGCCTCCCCCCCCCCGGCCCTGGCCCCGGTCCCCCTCGCCCTGGACCCTTCGTTATCTTGCGCAGCTGTGTTCTAGAGCTCGGACCTCTTTATTTTCGCTCGTCGTCGTCGTTCGTTCGTCGTTCGTCCCCCCCCCGGCGGCCACAAAAATAAACTCCGGGAGGAAGGAGGCGAAAGCCTCCTGTCTCTCGCGGCTCCTTAGTGCAAGAGCCAGGGCACGCGTGCCACTTGTTTAGGAATCGCTCTCCCGGCGCTCTGGAGTCGCGTTCTCGCTGGAGACTTGCTTGCAACTTACTGAAGAATGGCCTTGCGTTGGAATTTCTTGCAATTTGCCCAAGAGCCGCGCTCCCGACACCCAGGCACCCAGGAGTCGCGCCCGTTGTGGCCCCATGTGCATGCCCTTCGTGGCCCCGCTGTCGCCATTTGTGTCCCCCTCACTGTCCTGCGTGGCCCAGTTGCTACCCTCAGTGGCCCCATAGTTACCTTCTGTGGCCCCGCATTATCTGCACTTCGTGGCCCCCGGTCGTTCGCGCTTTTCGTGGCCCCATACGCATTCCTTCGTGTCCCCGCTGTCGCCCTTCGTGGCCTACTTCGTGCCCTTCGTGGCCGTGCTGTCGTTCTCTCTCGCTCTCGCTTTCTCGTCGTCGCCGTCGTCGTCGTCGTCGTCGCCGTCGTCTTCGACGTCGTCGTCGTCGTGGTCGGTCCCCTGTCCGTCCCTCTTGGGGTCGGGTCGACGGTCCGCGGCCGCCCCGCCGATCAGCGCCGCCGCTGGCCAGGCCGACGGTCCGCGGCCGCCCCGCCGCTTGCCGGGGCCCGGCAAGGTATACCCCCCAAAAGGGGTTCGATCGAAGACGAAGAGGGCGGGTATCGAGGGTTTGGGAAATACGCGTTATTGGACACTTGATTATTGAACTCTCATTCTTAAAGAATAATTATTGTTGATCCCCCCCCCACCGGTGCACATGGATCTTCTTCAATTGAAGTGCCCCCTCGGGGCTCGCACTTTGTTTTTTGTCAATGAAAATCTTCCTGCTCAAACTGGCCCCCTGGCCCCCGGGTTACAACAACAACGGCTCCCGCTTGAGATTTCCTCACAATTTAGCCAGGACCCCCGCTCTCGCCCGAGACTTCCTCGCATTTTATTGAAGAATCGCGCTCTCGCTTGGGACTTCCTGACGATCTACTCAGGAATCGCTCATCCTGCGCTCTGGAGTCGCGCTCTCGCTGGAGACTTGCTTGCAATTTACTGAAGAATAGCGCCCTTGCGTTGGATTTTTTTGCAATTTACTCCAGCGCCGCGCTCCCGACACCCAGGCACCCAGGAGTCGCGCTCACGCTTAGGACTCCTTCACAGATTACTTAGCAATCGGGATCTCGCTGCCCTTCGTGGCCCCGTTGCAGCCCTTCGTGGCCCCCTCGCTTTGTTTCGTGGCCCCGTTGCAGCCCTTCGTGGCCCCCTCGCTTTGTTTCGTGGTCCCGTTGCAGACCCTCGTGGCTTCCTCGTTGCCCTTCGTGGCCCCTTTGCAGCCCTTCGTGGCCCCCCTCGCTTTGTTTCGTGGCCCCGTTGCAGCCCTTCGTGGCCCCCTCGCTGCCCTTCGTAACCCCGTTGCAGCCCTTCGTGGCCCTGTTGCAGCCCTTCGTGGCCCCCTCGCTGCCCTTCGTGGCCCCGTTGCAGCCCTTCGTGGCCCCCTCGCTTTGTTTCGTGGCCCCATATATGTATGCCCTTCGTGGCCCCCGCTCGTTCGCGCCCGTGGTGGCCCCATATGCATGCCCTTCGTGGCCCCGCTGTCGCCCTTCGTGGCCCCCTCGCTGCCCTTTGTGTCCCCGTTGCTGCCCTCAGTGGCCCCGTCCGTACCCTCCGCGGCCCAACATACGTATGCCCTTCGTGGCCCCCGCTCGTTCGCGCCCGTTGTGGCCCCATATGCATGCCCTTCGTGGCCCCGGTGTCGCCGTTTGTGGCCCCCTCATTGTCCTACGTGGCCCAGTTGCTACCTTCAGTGGCCCCATAGTTGCCTTCTGTGGCCCCGCATTATCTGCACTTCGTGGCCCACGCTCGTTCGCGCTTTGCGTGGCCCCATACGCATTCCCTTCGTGTCTCCGCTGTCGCCCTTCGCGGCCTACTTCGTGTCCTTCGTAGCTCTGCTGTCGTTCTCTCTCGCTCTCGCTTTCTCGTCGTCGTCGTCGTTGCCGTCGCCGTCGTTGCCGTCGTCGTCGACGTCGTCGTCGTCGTCGTGGTCGGTCCCCTGTCCGTCCCTCTTGGGGTCGGGTCGGTCCGCGGCCGCCCCGCCGATCAGCACTGTCGCTGGCCAGACCGACGGTCCGCGGCCGCCCCGCCGCTTGCCGGGGCCCGGCCTGCAGGGAAGAAAGGTATACCCCCCAAAAGGGGTTCGATCGAAAACGAAAAGGGCGGGTATCGAGGGTTTGGGAAATTCGCATTATTCGACACTCGAGCAGATAAGGGCGAACTGTCTTCAAATGATTGTTGTTGTTGTCGTTGTTGTTGTTATTGTTATTGTTGTTATTGTTATTGTTGTTGTTGTTGTTGTTGTTGTTGTTGTTGTTGTTGTTGTTGTTGAACATTATTACTTCTAAAGAATAATTATTGTTGGGGCCCCTGGTACACGACCCCCCTCCAAAACCTAGGCCGCAGCTACATTTTCATCATTTTTTCGCGAAAGCTTCAGAAAAGTGGATTAGTACCGGATCCGGTTGTTTTGTTCCCCCCCGTTTTCCCTTGCAAAAAACACTATAAAATGAAATTTCTTGTTCAAATGTAATCCAATTTCAAGAATCCCTTGCAAAAAATAAGCTAAAGTGGACATTCGCGCGTGCAAGACGAAATCCTTCCAAAACCTTAGGTTTCGGAACGATTTCAACATAAAAACATCAAAAACCCAATGGTTTTTTAAATAAAAAATTGTCAAAATCTCATCCCGCGCGCTCTTGCGGATTCGTAGGAAAACCATCACTTTTTAAACAATTTTGTCAAACGGGCTTTTGCGAGCAACTTTTTCAAACTTCTGCGACAACGGTTGCGCACCTGCCAGGGCCATCATCCCTGTCAAATAATACCATGCGGGACACATTCGTTTTTTCTTCGCGCGCGCACGCCGAAATCTCCAAAAACCATTGGGTTCTGTGGGTGTGTACCCCACGCCAGTGTAGTAGCCACGGTCGTCCGCACGCCACGAAGTGAAGTGTCCCAACGTCATAGGGCGGGAAGCTGGGTTTGGGTGGTCGCGAAGAGTCGTTTGGATATTTGGTAGAGCTTGTAATGCCCCCCCACGAAGTGGGGGTATTGCCTGGTGTCGTATGAAAACCCTGGCACTGGGGAGAACACCACGCGTTCGGGTAAAATGATTGTTGTTGTTGTTGTTGTTGTTGTTGTTGTTGTTGTTGTTGTTGTTGTTGTTGTTGTTGTTCTTATTATTGTTTTTGTTGTTGTTGTTGTTGTGGTATAGGTTGTTGATGCTGATGTTGCTGTTGATGTTGATGTTGCTGCTACTGCTGCTGCTGCTGTTGTTGTTGTCGTGGTGCCCCACATGGACCTTCAACTTCGGTCAGACTCCACGCCATGCGCATGTTGCTCGTCGGGAATTCCTCGCATTGCAACTGGCGAGAATTGCAGAAACGAATGTGTCGTACGTGGCCAGTATTGCTTACGCGCACTGGTGTCTTCGGTTATGTCTTACAGCCCATTTCAGCACACCTTTCGCACGGATCGTTCTCCATAGCGAGCTCCACCTACTGCCCCAGTGGGCTCCTTACACGCGGTCGCCGGCTCATGTGGGCACACTTCTCAACCCGATCGTGCCACACCTAGGGAATCTCAGCACGCCTCTGCGCGCCTGCTTCGCAGCCCCCATCCGCACTCCCCCCGAGCCCCATCCCCTCCGCGGCGCGCAGCATGTGAGCGGAGGGCCCTGCGAAACACGCATGCGGCTGCGCAGGGGTGGGCCCTTCGCCAGGCTCGTTCCGCCCTGCAGCATCTCCTTCACGGTTTCGGGGTGTGTGGTGAGCCCGCCCGCCGTCGAGCCGAGGCCGAGAAGGACAAGCTCTCCAAGGCGCTGCTCGACAACGAGAGCCGCGAGTCGGGGAGGTCGAACCAGCAGCAAGCATTGCTGGAGAGCCAGCAGGAGGAGCCGCGCAGCAGGTAGGGCAGAAGATCGCGGCAGGTTCAGGGTGCACGGCGAGCCATGTGTTCTTCCGCATCCCGCCTCTGGCCTCGCGCTCACGCTCGCCCTCGCTCTCCCTCTCGCCCGCCCCCTCCCCCTCGCCCTCGCCCTCGCCCTCCGCCTCCTCCCCCTGGCCTTCTCGCACCCCTCCCCCCACCCCGTCCCACATCTCCCTCCCTCCCACCCCTGCCCTCTGATTGCTCACCCCCCTCCCCCTGCCCCTCCCCCTGGAGGAGATCCGGGCGCTGCAGGGGAGGCTCCAGCGCAAGGAGGAGTCCCGGACCGCCTGCGGCCGCCAGGGTGCCTCTGGGGATCCTCCGTCTGCCGCCCTGCTCCCGCTTCCTCGCTCTTCCGTCTCGGCTCGAGAGCTCTGCTCGGAGCGGGCCAAGACGCCAAGCGCCTCGCACTCTTTTCCTGCCTCGCGAGGCAGGATGCAGTGGAAACCCATGCCAGGAAACACCCTGCTTGCCTCCAGGGTGCCCTGGATTTCTTGGGCTTCGATGGTTTTGCTATGGAAAGCATGACGCTCAAACACAGCAATTTAATGGACGTCCTGGGGTCTCAGTGGTGGGTTTGTTGTGGAAGGTTTCTTGTCATCGAGCTCCTACTGTACGACTCTGGTCGTGACAGACTGGCGTCACACTCCCCTTCAGTCCGGCGCTCGCGCCATGGCTCTGAAAGGCTCCAAGGCCACTGCTGCGACCTTTTCCTCGGTCTGCCCTTCAGTCCCTCCTTCCTCCGAGAGCAGGATCGCCCCCCGCGGCTCATGCCTGAGCCCCCCACCCCCCTGGCTGGATGTCTTTCCTTCCTCTGGGCTGACCCGTTGAACCCAGTACCCTGGGTGGCGCATGGAGTTGTTTCCTTCTTCCGCGCGCGTAGTGCCACTGGAACACCCTGAGCCCCTCCAGCCAGAGTGCACTGAATGCTTGAATGCATTCGGTACCATCATGTGCTAGCAGCGCAGCTGCTCCCAGAGTGCACCTGGTTCTGGTCCCAGAGCTGCGTGCAAGTGATACTGGTGCAGTTTCCGGTGTAGCTGGAGGAGTGATGCTGCATGACATTTGCAAATTGGGCTCTCGCGCTTGTCCTCTTCTGGTTGCGCAGGGGGAGGGTGGGACTCCGCGCGCCAGCATCCCCGCGGCTGAGAGTTCGTCCCTCTTCGGACTTTGAGGCAGGGGCAACCCCCGTGCCCAAACCCCTCGCCAAGGATTCCGTTTCTTTTCTTCAGCGGGAACCGGATCCTCTGGACTCCTCGACGCGCCCCAGGAATGCTTCGTTTCCGGACGGCCCCCCGTATGTCCCATGTTGGAGTCGCCCAGGTGATGGAGGAGGGTTGCGTGCTTTCCTATCCCTTTCATTCTTCCAGAGCGCGGCAGGGCATATGGGCCCGGAGGGCAGACCTACCTCCAGGGCCCACCCTGGTCTACCCCAGGCCTGCCCTTAGGGCCTACCCCTAGGCCCACCTGAGGTCTGCTCCTAGGGCCTACCCTAGGGCCAAGCCCTAGGCCAACCCTAGGCCTACCCCTATGGTTTTTCCCCCTTCCCCCAGGGCCTACCCCTAGCCCCACTCTTAGGCCTGCCCCTAGGGCCTACCCCTAAGCCGACCCTAGGCCTAATATAGATCGGACAACGTCGATTGCACAACATAGATAGCACAACGGCGATCTCGCCACATGGGTCGCACCACACATATCGCGGACTTTTTACTGTCCCGCCTGCTCCACCCGACCCTCCCGTGAGGGCCCGGCCGTTGGGGCTCTCGCGTGCCAGCCAGACGATACAGCATTTTTTATTTGATACTTCAATATCCCGCCCGCCCGACCCGACCCGCCCGCGAGGTCGGCTGCCTCCCTCGCCTCGGGGGGAGCTCGACACGCGCCGACCCGCTCCGATGGGGTCCCCGACCCGCCCCAGGGCGCTCCAGGTGGCCCCGACCCACTCCTGGGCGGCCCGACCAGTCCTGGGGGGCCCCAGGGCCTACCCGAGGGCCCTTGGTGCTTACCCCTAGGCTTACCCCTTGGGCCTATCCCTAAGCCCTTCCTAGGCTTAACACTAAGCCTACCCTAGGCCTACCACAGGCATATCCCCAGAGCCTACCCCTAGCTAGGCCTACCCCTGGGCTGACCCCTAGGGTCTACCCTGAGGGCCTACCCTGAGGGCCTACCCCTAGGCCTACCTTAGACCTTAGGAACTCCTAGCGCTTACCCCTGGGCCTTTCCTGGGCCGACCCCTTGGGTCCACCCCTAGGCCTACCCTGGGCCTACCCCTGGGACCTCATGGTAAAGTTCCTTAGGCTGCCCAGGGTTTAGGTAGATACCCTAGGGCTTACGGTAGGGCTTACCCTAGGCCCTAGGGTAGCATAGGCCCTCCGTGTTTTACACACGGCAGGGGTCAGCAGTCTCGCGCTCTGCCCAACAGGGGCGCGGGCACATCTGAGTGCTCGCTCTATGACGCTGAGGGCCAGAGTTGGCCCGACAGCATGTCGACGAAAAGTAGGAGGAGGAAAGCCATTCGGCCGAGGAGGGGCCCATCGGTCGTGGCTCGCGCGCGGGCCATCAACAAAAAACATTATTACTAATAGTAACACTAATACTCATATTAGTAACACTAATAACAATACTACTGCTAATCCCATTAGTATCATCAACCATACTGATATTACTAATAATGTTAATACTAGTACTAGTAATAACAACACTGATAATAATACGACTGATACCCAAAATAATATTGTTACTAATGATATCACTACTATGCACAATAATCACACTACTAATGCTACCAATAATAAGAATAACCCATCAAGAAGAATACGAATACTACTGATAATAAGAAAAAATAAGCACCATATGAGTACGAATATTGATGCTACGAATAATAAGAATAACCATAAGACGAATAAGCATTTTACAAAGCATATTAATAATAGTGAAATTACTAAGAAGAGGAAACATAATACTATTAAGAAGACTAAGAAGAATAACATCAAATATAATATGAAGAAGAAGAAGAATAACAATAATACTAATAATAAGAATATTAATAATCATAAGACTACTACTAATCATAATACTAGTAGTAATACTACTATTATTAATACTAATAATCAGAATCATAACAAGAAGACGAATAACAATAATAATGTTAGGCATAATACAATTATTAATAAGAAGACTAATAATATTAATACGAATATTAAGAAGAATAATAAGAATACTAGTAATACTGATACTAATAATAAGCAGAATAATAATAAGAAACATAATAAGAATAATAATAAGAAGAAGAAGAAGAAGGAGGCCGCCGCGACCGCGGCTAGGATTCTAAAGCCCCCCAAAGGGCGGGAGGAGTCCTGGCATCGTCGCCCACTTGCCCAAACAGGACAGGATCGCCTTCTGATCCCCGTGGCGGCCGCCGCCAGCCGCCTCGACGGCCGCCGCGGCGCCCGGAAACCGCAGTGCCAGCGCGGCGCCGTGGCGCAGAGAGGACACCGGCAGCACTGTGGAGGCTCGAGGGAGAGGTCGTCGGGAGCAGGGGCCGCGCACCTCGGGCCCCGCTCGGGCGGGGCTGGGAAGAGGTGGTCAGGAGCAGGGGCCACGCGCCCGCTCTCCGCCAGGGGATCTGGGGAGAGGTGGTCAGGGGCAGGGCCCACGCGCCCAGGCTCCGCGGCCTGTGCTCAGACCTGGCCGCGGAGAGAACACAACATATCCACATCAAGGAGGAGAAGCAGCATCAAGAAACGCGCCTGCGTACGTCAACGGTGCCAGAGCTTATATATCGCCGAGTACGTCTTCACGCAGAAGCAGCAGCCCGTTGTCGACGATGTGGAAGAAGCCACGCTTGAGGAGGCGAGAATGTATAAAAACTTCGGTTTCCCACCCGACCGACGATGGCGACATGGAGAAGCTATGGGTGCGAACGCAGCGGCAGAGAATCGGAAGGATAGCCGACCAGATACGTGGAGCCAGAGCTGCGCAGGTCTGCGACAGCAAGCTCTTTTAATTAGCATCCAACAGCACACGCATGCTCGCCATTATGAAATAACCGAAGGATGCGGATCGCAGTTGGGCGTCACCACCAAGGAGCATAATGAATCAACGACAAGATAAAGGGAGCTCACGGTCAAAGTGGGCGAGAATGCCAAGCGCATCCGCCGGTTCAAAAACTTTTTATGATGAATGCCAAAAGCGAGTGCGCCGCCTACGCCGGCACTAGTTGCGAGGCTGATCAATATGAACAAGAAATGATCACAGCGAGGACAACGGCCGCGCTGTGCAGGGCGCGGAGCCGGGGGCCCTCGGAAGCCGAATGTCATCCTCACCATCCCAGCAAAGCGGTCCCGAATCACCTACTACCAGCCTCGCCGAATCGCTCAGCGGCCAAGAGTTACGCGCAGCAGAGGATCATGGCGCCAGCCTGAGGAGGACCAACGCCGAGCCCAACAATAATGCTAAACTGCGTCGGGGGGATATGGAGCTGAGCAGCACTCGCTTTGAGAACATGTCCATCGCGACGGACAAGAAGATAAGAGACCACGACGCCGCATCCCCAACGAACAATGCACTCGATATTGGCAGCCACCGAGGAAAACAACGAAGAAGCATTCGCGCGGCGCTGTGGGGCGCAGGGGGGAGATATCACCTGTGTCGCGAGAAGTGCGAACAGCAGCTAGCAGAACAAGCTGCGTACGCCACGCAAGAAGCAATACAGCGCATCATAGAGGCATGCGAGGTGAACGATTTCAAGATGCTGTGTTTACATAACGAGAACAGATGCCTAGAGGAACGCAGAGAAGCAATGAGGTACGACTACGAACGCAAAATGTTGTCGAGCGATCAGATATAGGCGCAAGCCCGCAGCATGATCGACTACATCCGAGCCGAGCTCGCGTAGGCCAACATGGCCACTGCAGACAGGCATGTAAAGCAATTGCGGGAATTACAGCAACGCCGCGCTCAGCGACGAGAAGAGAGCCAGCGCGTGCAGCAGCGGGCCGAACAGCTCATGCTCGGAGAGATGGCGATCCACGCCATGGCCATGCAGGAGAGTCAGAGGAAGCGCAACCTGGCCAGAGAGATCGCAAACGCGAGAGACTACCGGCATCGCGAAGAACGCCCACAGGAACGGATATTTCCAGAGAAATCAGCTCTCGCAGGGCAAGAACTCATGCAGGCCAGCCACTCAATCACTGCTGAACGCGACGCCCTGCGCCAACGAGCCGAGAACCAGCTCGTGGCCATTCGGCGAGACGTGCGCGGCGACGAGACCCGCGGCGCGCAGGATTGCAGCTGCTGGCCGCAGGAGCATGAGAAACGCGAGCGGGAACGCCTTTTCGAAAGATGCATTCAGCTGGAAGCGATGAAGTGCGAGTAGGCACAGCGCGCTGGCGCCGAACTCAGACGCGCCCCGACGGCGTCGCGAACAAGCGAAAGCGCGCAGCGAGCACCGCGCGCAAGAAGTAAAGACGGATCAGATGCACCTCCCAGAGAAAGCTACCAGGGGACCCATTCTGCGAGAGGCTCGGGAACTCGGCGTCGACCTTCTCTACCACGTCGCCAGCGCCCTCGAAGGCGGCATTGGCGGCGACGACGAGCTGCAGCGCCGCGCCACCGAAGGGGAGAGACGCAAGCGCGACGACTTCATCTCCGCCCTACACGCCATCGCCCCATCAGGCGAACAAGAACCCGTCGAGGCACGCGAAGCGTGCTGCATCGAGCTGAACCAGGCCACCCAGACACAGGACGGTCCGACGCGACAGCGGCTGCCATCGACATCTGGAACGTCCGAAGGGCTATCCCCACTATGCTACTGCAGGCAGCGCAGGCGATGCGCCTTGTGGACATCTTCCAAAGACGAAATTGCGGAATGCAGGCGTCGCGGCGGCGTGGGCATCGAGTGCGCAGCGCGGGGCATCAGCCGCGACGAAGCGCCGCCCGGCCGAGCGCCCCCCCCCACCCCGCCCACGCACACCACAGACGACGCCACCCCGAGGCCGCCAGCAACGACATACAGTCGACCTTATCACGCCAACCTCTGTCGCGCCCACCCATCTGGCAACGCCGGCGAATCCTGCGGTGGCACAAAAATATTCGACTACTCCGACGACCTCGACCTCGCGGATGCACCAACGCCAGCGGCCGCCGCGATGGCCCCGCCAGCGGAGCAACGAACGCCAACCTCATTCATTCGCCCTTGCCGCCCCTCAACACTACTCCACCCCGCGGCCAATTTGAACCGTCCAAGACCCCCTGGCCGCGGCCGGCAAAGACGACTCGGCAGACCATCCACGTGACGCCTCCCAACTCACCCAGACCAGGCGACGACTGCTCCCCCGCCCAGGCCTTTGACCCCCGCGGCCCACCAGCACGATTCCACAGAGCTACGCCATGCTACGCCCGAGCGTGCCAGATCTGCCCCGCCCGCGCGCGCCAAATCGGCCTTGTGGGAAGCCAGCGCAAAGGACAAGCCCAACAGAAAAGGTGCACATTCTCGACGAAGGCGACGGATTGCACGACCCGTGCTGGCGCGTCCCCATCGGCGCCGACGACCTTGCCAGCGGGTCGGGATCAGATGCTCCGAAAAACTGAATCGGACCGAACCCTCTGGGGGCCATTGGCCCAGAAGGGGAGTCAGGTCAACAACTTACCGGCAGCGCGAGCCCATGGCCCGCTCCGGGGGGCCGCGCCACGCGCTCCGCTCCGCAGGGCCCCCCCGCGGCCCGAGGCGACCAGCTGCGCGACCCGTGCGGGGCCAGCGACCCCGCCAAAGGTCTCTCGTTCTCCGCTGGGGAGTCTAGCTAGATGCCGCTCTGCTGACGCGGTGCCAGCTCGTGGGTTAGCACGCCGCGCCATAGCAATTTCAGCAGCCACGACAAAGACAATGCCCAGACATACAAAGTGCGCTTATACCTGGAACCAACTGCGTTCACCGCAACTCGACCGCCCGACCTTCTACCGGCAGAGTGGGGGAGCTATTCGCGCGGCGGGCAGGCAACCCAAGCCCCCCGCGAAGGATTGGGGGGCACCCCCCAGCCGACGCGACGCCGCTCTTCGCCCCGCCTGAGTTAGCGCCAACAAGGAGGTGCACGAGCCGCGCCAAGAGGCGAAGGCACTTAGAAGTGCCACCTCCTGACCATCTAGCAGCATCAACAGCGCAGACTGACCACGCACCAGCAGACAAGCTGCCGAAAGAGTGGTGAGCTACTCGCACGGCAGCCGCGGGCCACGAGCAGACGACGATGGACTGGGGCGACAACCCTCGGCCGAACACGACTCGCGACCAACCCAGCTCGACGAAGCGAGCGCCGACAACGCACCAGCTGGACCGTGGAGACCCCCTATCGCCAGCGCTGCCAAGGCGGCCCTCGCTCGACCCGACCGGCAGGAGTCACCGTCGACCCCGAGGGCGCGGCCACCAAGGGCCGACGCTCTCAGCCCCGAGAGGCCCGACCGACCCGCGCAGCGCGGAGGTCAACGGGCGACTCGCCATTTTGGCCCAGAGACGCCACCCATGTTGTATTCAGAGGCGTCTATCATGACGACCCTCGGCCCACCAGCGGCCCGCGGCAAGGGCCGCGTCGTTTTCGACGACGGACCGACGTCGCAACGACCTGCGACTGCCGCGGCCACGACGAGCCTCGGCATCCACGCGCGCCAGCAACCAGCTCACAACGCCATCTCACAAGCGACCACAAGCCGAACGACGACCACGAATTAGCACGCCACCACCACTCTCAACCGACCGCCATCCCAAACGACGCCAACGTCCAAACACCCGACCTCGCATAACGGCAGCAACTGTGGCGCGCCAACGACGCCGACCACCACCGCAAGCAACCCCCAATCACAACCTCAAACAGATACTCCCCTCTTGCACTGACCCAGCCACGCGCGACCGCAACCCCGAGAAGAGCAGCCACCCGCGCGCGAGCCCTGGCGAGGCAAGGGGCTACTTTCGAGACGGGCTCGACAGGCGGGGGAGGGGCGGGGCGAGTGCTGCCCGCGCCCGCCAGTGGCGGTGGTGAGGGGCAGGGGGGGGGGGGGGCGACGGCCGCAATCCGCGCCCCCGCCGTCCGCCCTAGCTCGCCACCCCCGCCATTCCCATGGAGAAGGAGAGGCTTGTCCGAACGCCGACAAGGCGAAGCACAAAGGGCTGCGACGCGCACGACCAAGACACTTATCTTAACTACGCCTCCCCCCGCCCCCTACGCACCAGGCCTGGGAACGTTCCCCGCCAAGGTCGCAGTGGCCCCGGGCCATGTGGGGCGAGGTTGGACCGCTATTATTCCCACCAGAAGTCGGTTCATGGAGGCCACCCCGCAGGTGCGTATACCAGCCCCCCCAACAAGCGCGACCAACCTGATCTCACCCGGCACTTCCGCCCCCGCCGACGACTCGACCGCCGAGCCGACCCAGGCCGACCAAACCGGCGACTCCGCCACCAACCTGAGAGTATCGACTAACCCAGCAGGCCAAGCATACAGCGCCAGCTCCCATGCACGCCCATCAGCAACTTCATCGGCAGCCTTGACAGCATCCCAAGGCACCGATGTCGACCTCTCGTCATCGACCGACAAGCACCGCCACCAACCCCAAAACCATCAGTTGCCAACAGAGAGGGCAAGGGCAAGCAGCCCTTTCGCTCCACGAGCGCACCGATCCCCGCCCCACCCTCGCAGATCAACCTGGACAGGCCTTGATCCCCCGTGCGCGGCCAATCCCACCGGCAGCTATGACAGCGGCCTAAGGCGCCGAAGACAGCAACCTCCCGCAAGTCGTGCCCAACATCGCCAACAGAGGGAGAGCGAACCGCCCATTCCGATCAAGGAACGCAGCCACCCCACTCCCACCCCAATCGACTCCCCGCGAGCCCCCCCGCCTGCGCCCCTCGACATCCACCAAGTCCCCTTCGATCCCAGGCCTGCGATAATACGGGCGCTGCAGGGCGCCCGACGCCCGCAGCTGACATTCCAAATCAACGACCGCAACCTCGACGGAATTGCAGAGCACATGCTCCGCCACTACCCATGCCGACCCCTATTGCCAAATGCCAAGTACCACCTCTTCACCGGCGGCTCCTTGCACCCGAAGTACCCAGACGATGTCGGATGGTCCGCGGTTCGCGTTGGGGACGACGACATCGGCTTCATTTTGCAGGGGGGAAGTTGTTGGCGGGCGCGGGAATATCACCGACGTGGCCATGAAAGGAAGTACCAACAAAGAAACCACCTCGACCGCAGCGGGGATCACCGCGCTGATGCGGTTTTTGCATTGTTAGTACATCGCAGCGCCAAGGACATTAATTATTTCGATATCGACCGACTCACTTGGATCCCTGCAATTTGCAAAGCGGATGTTTTTTTTTCTTCACGGATCGGGGCCCAGACTTTGTCATCATGCTTTGCATCTTTCGCGACATGTTTAACGGCAAGATCGACTTCCAACGCGCCCGTGCCCGCGGAAGTAATCCATGGAATGAGGACGCCTGCGCCGCCGCCGAACATGCGCGCGCCCCCGAGATTACCGATCCACAGCCGATGTGGTCGAGCATCATGGACGGAGCTCACCAGAGGGACTCAGAGTTCTTACTCGACGCCGACGAGAACACAAAGGAGGCCTTTTCCGACTATCGGTGAAGACAGGCTCATAGCGACTAAAGTCCCGGCCTCGGCGTCAGCTCATCATTTCAACGAGCCAGCAGAGAGCCGCGAAAAGAGGACCGAGGTCGAGATCAACATCGCGACCTACAACATCCAATCGGGACGTGAACCCAGAGAAGGAGCGAAGCGCAGAAAAGGAACAACTATGCAAGCTAAAGACCACCATGGCCACCCTCTACGATGAAACCCTCCACCCAAGCGGCGCGCAGGAAGCGAGGACTTCTAGGGGAATCCGAGGAGGCGAAGATGCGACGTGCACGGACGCTAATAGTTACCGCTTTAGATCTAGCGGCCGCTGCGGGTGCGACTTCGACCGCGAATTGCGCGCCGCCCTCAGCAAGCCCCAAGGGAAGTGTGGAAAAGACTTGTACTTCAAGCCCGACCAGACCACCGTCGTCGCGGAGTTCCCCAGGGGCCGAGTCATTCGCGCCAGCGGTCCTGGGTTCGCTCGCGCGCTCGCCGTCGCCCGCGCCCCCCCCCGCTCAAAGGCGGGCGAAAACGACGAGGCCACTTTCTGGGGCGAGCTCGCAGGACTCACAGAGAAGCACCAGATCGGCATCATGCTCATCGGCGCCAACGCCAGGGCGAGCGACACCACGAGCGCCGCGATTTGTAGCCAAGGGGTGCAACAGATAGAGGACGCAACCATGAACATAGTGCATGACTTCCTTCTTGCAAGCGGTCTCTCCACCGCCGACAATTTCGCCAGCGACGGCCCCAGGCGCTGCGCGTGGCACTCGGGGGGGGGGGGGGGCCCTCATCGCACCGACTGCGTCGTGATCCCGGCAGCTACGCGGGCTCCGTCGAGTCCAGCTCGGCAATGCACGGCGTAGACATAGGCGTAGACAACGGCTACGCCACCGAGACCAAAGGCGAGCACTTCTCCGTAAAGACTACTTTATCGCGCGAGATATCCACTACCTACCACAAGGGCATCCCGCAGCTGGACGAGACAAAGTTGCTCGACCAGGACCACCCCTCCAAGTTCAGCAAGGAGCTGCAAGACGTACACCGCCCAAAGTGGAAGACCAACGTGAACGACCACCCCAGCTTCACCGCCGAGAGGATTACCACCGCACCATGCGATTGTTTCGATTCGGTGGGCAGGCCCCCCATTATGCCATGCATCATCAGATGATCGATCGTGTTACTATGAGCCCGCCGCACACTCCTCAAAACGGCCAGGTTCATCGAGAAGAACGGTATGTCCGCAGCGGCAGGCATGGGGCGACAACGATGCGCGGCGCGCACAAGCCGCCGTTTTGCCTGACCCTACTGACACTCAGTTGCTTGCTAGTTTCGGGGACTACGCCAAGATTGTCGCCGCCTTTATCGCGCCCACCCCACCAACCTCTGCCGACGGAGGAGCAGTCGAGGCAAGGCCACGCCCTGCGGCGCATGGCGACAGCATGGATGGGAGCCAAGAATTATTGCGAAGTTGTCGTGCAATTTCTGAAGGCCTCGACACCGCCTGCACGCGTGGACCGAATACGACCAAAACGAGTTCCCGGAAAGAGCGGCCGACGAAATGAACGCAGCCATCGGCGAGAAGATGTGCGATCCGCCGAACGGCCACTCGTACCCGGAGGCAGAAAACCGAAGAGGCCCTCCGATCCCCGAATCAGGCAAAACAAAAACAACGGCCAACCGCTCACAACAAGGACAGAAATATGCGACCACGCCTTACTACGGCAAGATCGAACTTAGCACCGAGACCGACGTTGTCTGGGTCGTGCGCGGCTACAATCTTAAATCCAACGCCCCGCGACCACCGCCCGCAATCAGCAGCGCCATGACGCGACGCCAGCTCGCCGGCCATCTCGCATCAGCGAAGCGAGGTGGACGCGGAGGACCAGACCAGCTACGATACGTCCAAGAAATGGGAAGGCTCCTCCACGCCGTCCTCATGAAGGCGCAGATCGAGTGCATGGGGCCCGTCTCCGCCAAAGGGGTTGGGCCCATGGAGCAACAGCATATCGAGGCATCCTGCTCAACAGCGCCATTCGGAAGATGCGCCGCAGTTGCGTACGCTCGCGCGTCAAGGGTTTACTTCCAGAGCTACTCCAGGCGACGCAATGCGGGGCCCGACCTAAGATGGCGACGGACTTTGTCGCGCGCGCCACGCTGGCCTTCATCTCTGACTTCTGAAGGCGTGCCAGATCAGGTAGCATCACATGTCGGGATCTACGCGAGGCTTTCCATTCAGTCATCGGGGAGTTCTGCGTGCAACTACCGACTACCGGCTCGGAGCTCAATGACATCGTAGAGCAGGTCGAGATCCCCAACTTCTTTCAGCCATCTGATCGACCGTCTCAGACAGCCAGCTTACAACAACGAGCACATCAACGACGACCACCTGCTCCATGATTGCCGAGCATCACGCTACCAACTGGATGGCAGCCAGAAGCGCGAATCATTGCCAAATTTCTTCGCACGGGTGCAAGGTTTGGGGTGCCATATTCAGACGTGGCCTTTCAACGCGCATTTCCCCATCGCGCTCAAAGCCATTGAGCAAGATGCATCGACGTCGACAGCCGACGACCGCCATTCAGGTGGGCGCGAGAGCGAGGCTTGCGACGCTCCGCCTTTCTCCGCGGCACCCCACTAGGGGACCGCGCTCAGAAATATGTCCTCCGTTGACGACCCCACCCGCTGACTACAACTCGACCGAGACGACCCGGCCGCTGCTCGACGCCGCCCGGCTATCGGCCACTAGGTTCTGCGCCGCAGCATGCCGGCATGGTTTCGAGCCCCGCCCAGGAAAGACCGCGGCCATCCTCTTGCACTGCGGCAGCGGGGCGCGGGGCAAGGAAAGAACACCGGGGGATCGCAGAGGAGAAGATCACATGCATCGAGCTCGAAGACCTCGACGTCAAGGTACAGCTGGTGACCCAACAGAAGGCCCTCAGCACCAGCATCACGGCCTCCGGGGTTATGGGCCCCGAGATAAGATCGAGAGTAATGCGCGACGTGGGCGTCGATCGACCTCTCGAGAAGCAGACTCTCCGCGGAAAAGCATTATTCGCAGAAGGCAGAGTTGATGTATGCCAAAGCCCTGCCCACCTCGCCGCTCGCATGCAACCGCCGCGTCTGGAATGGACCGCCGCGTCTGGCATGACTACATCGCGACTAAATGTGCGACCCTACCGCGTGGCTGCGCTCCTCCCGAAGACTAGCGGCCCCGAACAGCACGTCACCACCAACGAGGCTATCGCCAGAATTGGGGTACCCGACTTCGCCGCGCACCAGACCGCCGCACGATTGCGGCGCTTGCCTCGTCTACTCCAGAACGGGCCCACCGCTCTTTTCCAGCTGCTTGACGTCCAGCGACAGCGTAAAGGCATTTTGAGTTTCCAGCCCAAACAAGACTTCGCCTTCCTCCGGAAGCACTTGCCTTCGACAGGTTGTCCGACAAGAGCGAGCGGGACGGCGGCGTCATGTCATGGGCGAGGGAACGACCCAAAGAGTTCACCAACGCAGTTAAGACAGCAACGAAGGCACATTTAACTTACATTCGAGATCAAGCGAAGCATGAGAGGTTGATTAGATACCTTAGGATGACCACCGCCACCCAAAGCGCAGCTCTGACTGACGACGCCATCCCCTTCATTTGCGCATGCTGCCTGTGCGGGGGAACTACCGAGACGAAGCGGGGCATGGCCGCCGCGCAGGAAGGGGCCACATGGACGAAACCAACCTAAGGAAATGGGCCACTGGCACCGCGCGCAGATGTTGCCATGCGAAGTTCCACACCTTCCCGCGCCTCGTCAAGCACCTGAACCTCGCGCGCAGATGCCGCAAGTCATGGCGCGCCTGGCGTCGCATGGCGCGGCGCCGCTCGCAAGGCAGCATATCATCTACAACAGCGAGGCCATCGCAGCGACCACCAAGCATAACAGAAAGCAAGGGCGATCTGCTGACTACAGCGGAGTACCTGCATACAAGACGGACATCACCCCATTACCATTCTCGGAAGCGCCACCTGCCGAACCCATACGCCGCGATCTAAGCGAAAATTCCAGGGAATATCGCCGCATGCAAACCGATAACTTGTTATCAACATCGCCGACAAACCGAGCGGGCCAGGCGACCTCCTGCACATAATGACCAACATAAACAACGCGGCCGTCAGCAGACTGGACTACATACAGATCGGCGCCAACAACAACCGCGCGCAATATCCGACCTGCATGCAACTAGGACAGGTTCGGGGACTGATATCAGACGGAAAGATCGCGGGAGTTCACGCAGATATTCCAAAACGAACGTGGTACGTATATGTCCTCCGCTCCGCGACTCGGATGCATGCGGGGCCACGAGGCGCCGCGCGCGAGAGAGAGAGAGAGAGAGAGAAATAGAGAGAGAGAGAGAGAGAGAGAGAGAGAGAGAGAGTTGCACCTTGGAAGAGCCGACCTCTCCGAAAAGAGCGCCAAGCTAATTCGCGAATCCAACGCGATCGCCAGGGAAGCGCTGGCCATCTCCTACTCCGCAGCCGAAGCCGACATCCCAGCGATCGCCATCCACAAAGACCAGCAAACATGCTAGGAGCTACCCGAAGTGCAGCACATCGCCAGCCGCGACGACATCAAGGACTGCGCCGCGAGTCACCCAGTACTCAGAACAAGTGTCAGAGTGATCACCAACAACCGACTCAGCGACGATGGCCTCAGCGCTCCATCTTTGAAGCCGCCGAAGACAAATTTGATATTGCCATCACCGAGGCCCTCGACTCCATGATTATCAAGATGGTGCTTTCGAGTGGCGAGTCGCGAGCCCTCGCGCGCCATCGCCGACCGCTGCGACAGATGCCAGGGCTTTGACATGCAGGCGGCGTGGCAAACGCCGCGACGTCAACCGCCAGGACCTACACGACGGCGACCCTGCAGACAACTTCCACCTGGGCTGAGGACCCGAGTCCTGGGGGGGGGGCCCACGAGAGGGAACGTTTCAGGCTCGCGATCGCCGCGTTGCGCTGGAGGCGCGAGGGCGCGAAATCCGGGGGGCGCCCCGAGTGCGCGGGGACACCTCGGGCGTGAATCGCCGCGAGGAGCTGGGTGCTGGAGAGCTGACGACAACGTCCAGAATGAGAAGAACAGCAGCCCGGAGGACATCGCGAACGTTGAGGAAGAAGATCAGGGGGGCTCCTCAGAGCATCTTCACCACGTGCATTTTCCAGACGTCCTCAGTGCGCCCTCGCGCCCAGTGGCAGGCTCGCAGCCCTCGGGGGCCGAAGAGGGCGTCGGCCGCAGGTTGGGCGAAGAGCGCGATGGCCGAGTGCGAGGAACGCCACCGGCCCCCCCAGCGCTAGAGAAGGCCTAGGGGCCGCGGCCGCCCATTCGCAAGGGGGAGAAGCAAGGCGCGCCGCGGAGGGAGAAGGGAAAGGGTGGGGAGACGCGCATCCTCCCAGCAGCGCAGGCGGATAAGGACTGGACAAGAATTCGTTTCCTCTGCGAGGCAGCCTGCAGCCCGGCACGAGGGGCGCCACCGACCCCCGGCGCTAGAGAAGGTCTCAGGGCCGCGGCCGCCCAGGCGCAAAGAAATGGGGCGACGCGCCGAGAAAGGAAAAGGAGGAGGGCGGGGGGAGGCGCGCGCTCCCAGCAACGCTCACGGAAAAAGGATGGAACAAACAATTCGTCTCCTTTGCAAGGCAGCCCGCGGCCCGAGGGCCGACGGGCGGGCTGCCCGCCGAAGGGGGGCAGGAAAGCGCAGGAAAAGATTTGGACTCGCCGCGAGGCAGCCCGCAGCCCGAGGGCCGAAGTGCGGGCTGCCCGCTCCCGCGCAACGCGCGGGGCGACGCCGACTAATGAAGGCCCCAGCAGTGCGCGCCGTCGCCGCCAAAGGCCAGAGAAGATAGGTCGGGGGAGCACCCTGCTCCCGCCGCAAAGGGCCTCGCGAGGCGCGAGGAGATCGCGGGCGGCACCCGCAAGTCGATGCCCTTCTGAGGGGCGGGGGGGGCGGGGGGGGCTCCTGCCTCGCACGGCCGCGGTCCGCGGAGACCAGAGGGATGATGTCGCGCGGGTCGCAACGGGGAGGAGGCAGGGCACTGTGCTAAATGATTCGCGTGGCCCCGCCGCCCCATCCCGCGATCGGTGCCTCGCTCATTTCATGGGCGATCTGATGTGCAATGCCTTTGCCTGGCGTGATCAGGTCGCGACCCGCGACCCGGGCACGGTGACGGGATGGGCCGAAGGCCACTAGACAGTCCAAGACGCCCAAGACGGCTTGAGACGGCCCAAGAGGCCCCCAATATACCCAAGAGGCCTCGGAGAGGTCCCCCAAGAGAGCTCGACGAGGCCAACCAACATGCATTGCACATAGGTTGTTGGGCAAGTTTGGCGTTTCCGCTTGTTTTGTTTCCCGACGCTGCAAGACGGCCCAATAGTCCCCGAATTTCGCTTCAATATGTACAGTAGGCTTCGAAAACGCCTTAGGACGGCCCCAAAGCGGTTCCGAAACGGCCGAAAAGACGTGCAAGACGGCCCGAGAGGGCCTCAACCGTGGCCAAGGATCGGGAACGTGAGCCGAGAACCCGATAATTTCGCCGCGGTAGACCCTCAGGAGGCCTCTACAGGCCCCCGAGGAGCCCCCAAAGGGCCCAAAAGAGGTCCAAAAGAGGCCCCGAGGGCACTTGAACGAAAAAGGGAGTGCACACATTTCATGTGTTTCAAGCTCGCCTGGCAACTTGGCTACGCTTGCAAACAAAGGAAGCATCTTATTTCCTCCTCCTCCTCCTTCCTGTTCCCCCCCCCTGTGCTGCTCCTCCGCCTTCTCCAAGGACTCCTCCTCCTCCTCCTCCTCCTCCTCCTCTTCCTCCTCCTCCTCCTCCGCCTCCTTTTCCCCCACGGAGCCCCTCCGCGCTCCCTTGTCCCCCTCTCCCTCCGGCTGCGCCCAGCCGCGGCGCACAGAAGGGCCCCCCCGACGCCCCTCGCGCCTGCCCTCGGCGCGGGACGTTTTTTGGCAGACCTCCATCGCCCGGGCCCTCTCCCCGAGCGCGGCGCCCAGCCTGGCGCAGGCCACGACGCCGGCCAGGGGCGCTGCCCCAGCGGGGCCGCCGCCCCAGGACGCGAGGGCGACCACGGCGCCCCACGAGCAGCAGCCTCGGGGTCGAGGGCCGGAGCACGAGGATGGAGGGTTCGAAGTCCCTCCTCCTCCTCCTCCCCCTTTCGCCACTTGGGCCGTCTTCGTGGTTTCTCGGAAGCCCTGGAGAAAACGTGCCATAACACAGAGAGCTCCAAGCGTTCGACCATCCAGCCTAGTTTGAACTCGAGCGCGCGAGAAGTGCCCGATGGTTCTACTAGTATAATATATTTGTATACATGAAACACAAGTGTGCCCCTCGCCCGAGGGGCCTGCCCACCGCGATGGCATCTGCGACGAACCTCCAGCGTTTCCTTCCTGGGTTTCCCAAGAACGCCCCAGAGGGGCTTCAAGCTGGATCGGGACTCTTCCGAATCAAGCAAGAGTGCTCCAAGGCAGCCCGTGAAATCCCCCCGACGGCCCTGACAGAACCCGCGGACGCAAAAGAGAGCGCTAAGAGGTTCCGAGAGACCCTGAACACCGCCGACGATTACGCTGAGGATTTGCAGACACACGAAGAAAATGTATGACGCTTGCAATTCCACTTTCTCGTCCACTATATCCTTCAGGGGTTGATGCATTACCCCCACAATAATGCCAAAATGTCCCCGAGAGGCGCCCCAAGCAGCCCCACCAGGCGCCAAGAGGCTCCCATGGCGCTCGAAGGGGCACCCTCGGTGCCTCAAAACGGCCCCCAAGAGCTTCCGAAGAGCCCCAAGGAGGCGCGGCAGAAGCCATTTGGACAAACATTCTAGCAAACATCGGAGTTGTTGTTGTTGTTCTGAGCTCGACGCCCGCAGACCGCCCCCAAGCGGCCCCATTGACCCCCAGGCCTCCCGGATGCCCAGGGGTTCTGGGAGCGCAAACCCAGCGTAATTTAAGAGGGATCGCGGCTTTGGGAGCGCGGACGCCGCGTCCGTAGCCATTTTGGCTCAAGATTTGGCGGGCGCTGTATCTTGTTACGGGGCGCTCGGTCGAGCGCCAAACGCGCCTTTTCTGTGCCGCGCGTCCTCGGAAGGCCATGGGGCGTGGCGGGCGATGCGGCCCGACCGTGCGCCGCGGCGCTGCCATCGCCACCGTCGCCTCTGTGCGCGAGGCCGCGGAGCTCATGCTGATGCTGCAGGCGGCGAGCGCGACAGCCGCCCCGCCGCCAGGCAGCGGCGCTGGGCCCGTTAAGTTGAGACGGCGGCTCCTGGGCGGCCGGCGATGGGCGAGCGTGCCCAGCGGTTGCTGGGCCTTGCTTCGGAGCTGGTTGCGCTCACAGGCGAGGCCGCCCTGGCTAAGGGACTGGCCAAGCAACGCGACGCGGGGCGCACAGCCTTGTCGCACCTCGAGCGAGCATAGCGGGAGCTCGATGCTGCCAGCAGCCTCTTGCGCCACCCTGGTGCGGGGGAGAAGGCGCTGGCTGAGGCGTGCCGCTGGTTCGCTTGCGGCAGCAACGCAAGCCACAAACGCAAGCAGATCGAGGTGGTGGAGAGCGAGGCCGCGGAGACGGTGCCCGACGACCACTTCGGCGCGGGCTCTGTGATGGGCTACGAGCGCTACCGCGCCGGATCCGACACGGAAGGCCCGCCCGAGGACGAGCACATGCAGCAGCAGGAGTTTGGGCAGCACCAGACCGACGAGCTGAAGAGCATCGCCGTCGACGCGCAGCTTCAGGACGACCGCGAGAGCGCGATCGAGGACTAGATCGGCGAGCGCGCGGGGTGGACCGCCGAGGAGCCGTCCGTGGAGCAGGCGGACTGCGAGAAGATCGAGGAGGCCTCTACGAGGCTCAGGTGGGGAGCCACGATGGGGTCGAGATCGACGCTGACCCTGAGGCCCAGGAGTACAGCGACGCGCTGGAGGACAATACCAAAGAGCTCACGCAAGAGCTCCGCACCACCGTGGCTCAAAAGGAGTATGTATTCAGACGGCGAACGCGTCGACGCAGAACGCGTTCACCACTGACCTCATGCACGAGCTCAGCACGAGGACGACGGCCCAAAAGCAGACTGACTTCGAGAACATCGACGTGTCGCGCATCGGTACGCTGCAGGCCGAGTGTGCGAAGGAGCGCGAGGAGCAATACCTTCTCCGCCAGCAGGCGTTGGAGATCGGGCAGCAGATCCGCGACCTGGAGTCGGTGTGGCCGCCGACGACTGCAGTCGCCAAGAGCAAGGCCGCGCGGAGGCGCAAGGGGCGCCAGCGTTAGCCTTGTCACCAATGTAGCCCTCTAACATGGGGGGGGCCCTCTCTTTTCGACTCTCTCGCCCTTGTCCTCGCCGACGCGCGGCGCGGGAGTGGCTTCGGTGGTCTCCCCCTTTTCAGGGGGGTCACAGCCAAGCTGGCGCCCCGTGCGGGCGCCCCTGGTGATGCCGCGCACCGCTGACTCGAGTGCGCCCTGTGCGCTCATGTAGTCAAACCTCGCTCGGTGGTGACAGGCGCCACGGCGAGTTCAGATAGCTTTCTGCTCCGTGGTCGCCCCTCGGCCGCGCATGCAACGGGCACAAAAAGAGCGCAGACGCCGCATAATTCACAAGGTTTCCTGGTCCGGGGAGCGCGGATGCTGCGTACTTTGCGAGGGATCGTGGCCTTGGGAGCGCAAGCCCAGTGTAATTTACGAGGGATCGCGGCCTTGGGAGCGCAATTCCAGCGTCATTTGCGTAGGGTCCTGGCCCTGGGAGTGCGGACGCCGTCTAATTCAGGGATCATGCCACTGAGTGTGCGGGCGCCGTGTAATTTACAAGGGGTCGCGGCCTTGGACGCCGCGCAATTTACGAGGGGTCGTGACCCTGGGGGCGCGGATGCCGTATAATTCAGAATTTGTGGAGGACGTCTCGAGCGAAGCGGCTGTTTTGTGTTATTGTTTGCTCTTTTTCCTGGGGACCAGAATTCAGAGGATGCTTCAGGCGAAAAGATTATCTTCACGTGCCCAGATCTTGAGGATGTCTCAAGCCAGGTGTTTGGTTTCACGCGTCCAGGCTGGCCAGGCATATGTCTAATATGAGGATGTGCTGAGGGTGTCTTGAGCGAAGCGCTTGTTTTCACGTGCCCAGGTCGCCCAGGCAGATGTCTAACATGAGGAAGTGTTGAGAACTTGTCGAGCGAGACGCTTGTTTTTCACGTGTCCAGGTTGCCCAGGCGGATGTCTAACATAAGGATGTGTTGAGAATGTCTCGAGCGATGCGTTTGGTTTCACGCGTCCAGGTTGCCCAGGCAGATGTCTAGTGTGAGGATGTGTTGAGGAGGTCTCGAGCGAGACGCTTGGTTTCAAGTGTCAAGGTTGCCCACGCAGATGTCTACTATGAGGATGCATCGAGGATGTGTTTAGCGATACGTTTGTTTTCACGTGTCCAGGTCGCCCACGCGGATGTCTAACTTTATGATTTGGGCAGGATTTCTCGAGCGAAACGCTTGCCCCCAACGTTCCGTAGCTCGTCCCCTTGGCACGTCCCGCGGCGTATCCCCATGCCACTTCCCCAAGCGAACCCCAAGAGAGGGTCCAGAGAGTTGCTGTCGGGCGCTCTCTTCGGGGGTGGGGCTCCAACAATGCCTTCGAGACCCTGCCGGACGCCTTCTTGACGCTCCGAAGACGCCTCCTGGCACCCCCGAGCGGTCCTGAAGCGGGCGAAAACGCCCCGAGATGGCCCCGTCCTCCACGAAGACGGGGGGGGCCCTCCCGCTCCGCTTGAGTGGCCGCAGCCGCCTGCAGTCGCTCTGCCCCGGCCCGCTCCATGGCCCCGCCCCCCTCCGCGGGCCGCCCCTGGCCCGGCGGCCCCCGCAGACCCGCGCGCGCAGGGTGCCGCGATGGCCAGTCCGGCCGGGGTTGCGGCGGGCCTTGGCGAGGGAAGCGCGGTGCCGAGAACGCTGCGGCACGGCGCCGGCAGCGGCGCGAAGCGCGTTGACCAGCAGAGCCTCTTCGCGATGGTGCTCTGCGACAGCCTCCTGACCAGCCACAAGCGCTTCGGGATCAAGGCCCACCAGCTCGAGGACGACGGGGCCCGCATGCGGGCATGCCTCTGCATCGCCAGCGGCGGTGCGCTGATCATGCCTGGCGGGGGTCGCCGCCACGACTCCGCCATAGGGCTGGCCGTCCGCGCGCTCGACGGCGGGGACGCGGCCTCTCATCGGCAGCGCGCTCTGGACCCGGTGGTGCGCATCGTGGTCCTGCGTGCCGAGATGAGCACGTCGATGTGCCGCGGGGGCAACGAGCAGTTCCCTCGGGTGGTGCAGGACCGGGCCAGGTCGCCGCTGGTCTCGGCTGCGGAGACGCGCTGGACCATCTGTGACTTGGAGGACGTCGTGCAGCAGCGACCTGGCAGGAGGCGGCTGCCAGAGCTCGAGCCGTGCCCGCTGCGGCACCCCAAAGGCATCTATGGGGACCCAGGCGACGCGCTGCACTTCCGGGGGGACATCGCGGTGGCCGCTGGAGACGAGCTGCTGAAGGCCGTCCGGCGGACGGCCTTGGCGCGTTACGGGGCAGACCTGGACCCGGGCAGCTCTCTGCTCTTGGTGCTGGCGGCCGGCTGGAACGCCGACGGCGGCGCGTTCCGCGCGGTCGACGAGCAGGGCCACGCTTGGCGGAAGGCCGAGATCGTCTCCACCGAGGAGCTCTGCGCGCTGAACGGGCACCGCCTCTCGGCGCTGCTGGAAAAGATGCGCGAGCTCCTCCGGCGCGCTGACGGCAGCCACGCGGGCTTCGTGAGGCAGCCGATCGGCGCTGTCAGCTCGGGCCGGACGAAAGGGTGGGATAGGGAAAGGGGGGGCTTCGAAATCTGCTGCATGCAGCCAATTTCGGCCCCGCCGCCGGGCCCATTCCTCGATACATGGCCGCCTTCGGCGCTGGGAGGTGCCGGGAAAATCAGCTACGTGAGCTTATTCTCAAACCCCGCTTTTTCGGCGGCGGCGATAGGGGCGAATAGCCCAGGGGCGGGCATTACACGTATTCGCCCGGGAGCCTCTTCGAAGCCACAAATCATCGGCGCACCGGAATACGTGTATTGCCCTCCCTTGGGCTATTCGCCCCTATCGTCGCCTCCGACCTTTGCTATCCCCGACTCCTGTGCGGGAGGCTCCTCCTGCGCGGCGGCGGCCGGCGGCCTCCTCTTCGTCGTAGTATCATGGTTTTCATCTGTCTTAGAACGAGTCTCCTTCTTTGAAGTATTTGCCTCCCCTGGGCTGGTCTCCCCTATCGTCGCCCCTTTCGCCCGGCCCGATCGGCGCGCTGCCCGCCGAGCGGCGCGCCCCGCCGCGCCGCGGCGGCGCCCTGCGCCTGGAGGCGCGCGGGGTTGCCGCGTCTGCCCCGTACGGCGCCGCCCCCGCCGCGCGGGGGCGGGGCGTCCCCTCGCCGCAGCAGCAGGCTCGGGAGGGGAGAAACACACGCAGGCACAGTGAATCGTCGATTCCCCAGGGAATAAGGGAAATGTATGGGAAGCGGGGGGACGACAGAAACCCAGAAAATATGGGGAAACCTTGTTATATGAATAGGGGGAATCCTGTTGTGTCTGTTTGTTTGTGTGCCCCAGGGCCCCTTCACATTTGTCAGAAGCGGGCCCCCGGAAGAGTGCCAGCTGAGACAACGGTAGTTGGCCTTCGGGGGGCTCCTTCGTCGCCACGGCTGGATGCAGTTCGGAATGCTGGTGCGCTTATGCCCTGGAGGGGATCCAGGGGCCGATTTTGAGCTGCCGTCGTCTCAACTTGCCCTGCTCCCACCACTTGCGCAACGGAAAAAAAACGGGGTCGACTGCGCCGACATTCGCCTCCACGCGGTGTGCCACGCTGATGGCCCGCGTAAGGCTTGACGTCAGGTCGCTAATTACGTCGATTCAGGTAAGAACCGATTCCTTTCGTAGCTTGTTTGGAAGCTTCACCCCTTCGGGTCAACTCGGCGCTGGGGTATCGAACACCCCTGCAGAGGTAGGCTTGGCTGCAGACATCCTTCGAATGCTGATCCCCCGCCGGGGTTTCAGGAACCTGACCCGCAGGGGCGTGGCTCATGTGTTTGTCGACCTGAGATCTGACGTCGTGAAAAAACACGGCGCCCTCAATTTGTGACGACCAGAGCGGTTGACCATGTCTTTTTGCATGGTTTTCCCCAGCCGGATTGATCCGCGAGGATCACGCGGCCCGCAGTGCTGCGAGACCACCCGTCGTGATTTTTCCACGACGCTCGGATGTGATGTCCAGGTTTCCAGACTCGACAAGGAGGCGGCCGCCTTCTTGGCAGAGATGATGGTCCTCCCCATGGAGGTCGCCACGACGACGACGTCGACGACGTCGACGAGGATGATGATGCTGATGATGATGCTGCTGATGATGATGATGGTGATGCTGATGATGATGATCCTGATGAACTTTATAGGTAGCTGGTCTGAAATAGAAAGTCATGCTACAATCGCGATACGTGGCCGTATCTGCTCAAGCGATGCGTTACCAATACGTTAGTCGAAACGCCGCTTCGTCCTGTTCGCGTTGTCAGGGACGAGTAGCTATCTTATCTCTGACATCCCTCATCCCGTTCCCATCTACATTCCAGATGCATGGATACTTATGTGTCACTTGGTAGCGGAACTGGCCTGACCATCGTGTGGTTGGTTCTAGCTATGATGCCCACTCTCAAAGGTACCATTTGAATATCCGATGCCTATTACCCTTCGCCCGCTACTTCCCACCTTCGATCTACATCAAAACTATACAGCTGTCTGCAGCAAGTCCCGCCACCGTGCGAGCCCAACATTCTCGGTGGCGTTTGTTCACAGGGCACAGGAGGCCGTCGCTTGCGGCACCTCGTGCCAATAGGCTTGGGAGAGCCGTGATGAGGACGACGATGACGGTGATACTGTTGTTGTTGATGATGACGATGCTGATGATGGTGATGATGTTAAGTTGATGATTCTGGGTTTTTTGTGAGCATGATGATGGTGATCATGATAATTATGTTGACGATGATGCTGCTGTTGCTGCTGATGATGATGATGATGAGCAGGATGTTGATGACGACGACAACGACGACAATGATATGATGGTGTTGCTGCTGATGATGTTGATGATGATAATGCTGCTGATGATGATGAAGAATGTGAATAACAACATGACGTTGATGATGAGGATCGTGGTGATGGTAGTGATCATGATGATGTTATAAAGGTGACGATGACGACGACGATGACGATGGCGATGAGGATGATGATGAAGATGATGAAGATGATGAGGATGATGACGATGATGATGATTATGATGATGATGGTGATGATGATGATGGTGATGATGATGGTGGTGGTGGTGATGATGGTGGTGGTGGTAGTGGTGATGATGTTGATGATGATGGTGGTGATGATGATGGTGATGATGATAATGATGATGATGACGATGATGATGATGATGATGATGATGATGATGATGATGATGATGATGATGATGATGATGATGATGACGTGGGGCTTATCCAGCCTGAGGATTCTTCGGGGCTGTACGTACAGGGTTCTTCCGGACTACATGGCATCTTTCTGGATCCCGTTGAATTCTGTAGGATTCCGCATGATTCCTAAGGATTCCTTAGGAGTCGTCTCCAAGGAGCCCCACTGCATAAGCAACACAGGAATATGTTTGCATCCATACGCGAGTCTTCATGATTCCTCACGATCCCTCTGGGTCCTGCCGGGCTCCTTAGGATTCCATCGCGTGCTTTAGGAGTCCTTAGGACTCCTGAGGATTTTTCCGGATTCCTTCGTGTTTCGTAAGGTCCCTCAGGATCTTCAGGACTTCGACTTCAGAATTCCTTAGGATTTCGATGTGTTTTTTCGGGCCTTCGACCAGTGCCAGCGGCCCGTGGGAACCGCGCTGATGTTGCGCGCCGCGCGATGTGTCTCCCGCGCAGGTACGCGCTGGCAGCAGACGCGACCGACCAGCTCGATTTCTCGTCGACTATGGCACACATGCAAGTGTGTCTCTTGGCGCGCGCCCCGACGTGGCTTCGCGTTTCGCGCGGCGTCGCCCGCTTGCCGGTCTCCGCGCGCGCAGACGTGGTTGAAGAATCGTGAACCGCACTTGGGGATCGTTCTCGCAGGCCTAGAGATTGACACCAACACCAATATCGGCGGTGTGCATCCACCGAGGGAGGAGGATCCCGATCTCGGTGATGGTGGTAATATTCTGGCTCCAAGGTGGCCGAAATATTGCCACCAACACCCAAATCGAGGATCGTCTTCCCCCTGTGGAGGCAACCCCTTGTGCCCATTTCTAGGCCTCCAACGTTCATGACCAGGTGTGTCGTCGCATGTGGGCAGACAAGGCGGCTGCGGGCGTCGCTGGCTTCGAGGTTCGTTTCCCGCGCATTTCGCTTCTGTCCTGCGCTGGCGACGCGCCGCGGCCCGCTGCTGCGGCAGGGGAACGTGGCTGCCGCGGTGCTCGACGAGACACTTCTGCGGCAGGCAGAACACGAGTACGACTGCGATGAGCTCGCCGCGCGGGTCGGGGGCCACATGCGAACCCTACCCCTACCCCCCACGATTTCTGAGGGGGAGGGTGGGGTTCACTGCGCTCGGGAGCTCGCGAACGAAGTGAACCCCACCCTCCCCCTGCGAAATCGTGGGGTGTAGGGGTAGGCTTCGCATGTTGCCCCCGAGCGGGTCACCTCCGCTGCGCCCCCGTCGGAGGGTGCCGAGGCAGCGCGGGCCTCGACCGCGTCGAGACGCCGCGCGGATCCGCGCGTTGCCCCAGCGGGCCCCCGCAGGGTCGGGGCCGCGGCTCTGGCCTGGCCTCCGGGAGAGGGGCGTCCAAAGGCCCCCTTAGAACCATCTTGAGCCGTCTTGGACGCTCGGGCCGCTCGCGGAGCGCCCCCTCCAGACGAAGGGGTAGAGATTGGCTCGCCCCCGCCATCCTCCCGAACGCATAGTGGCACCACTCGGAGTCTCATCGCGTTCAGCGGTCGTTTTTGGATGGGCAGCCATTGGGGAATAATGCAGGCTCCAGGTGCGCGACGCTGGGGCGAGGCGCGCCGCGCGCGCCGCTCTCGCCGCGCGCGCCGGGCGCCCCTGGGCCCAGGACGTGCTGGGAACGCCTGGTGCGCCAGGTGCCCCGCGTGCTCCGCGCGCGCCGCGTGCGCCGCATGCTCCGCCGCGCCAGGTGCGCCGCGTTCGGAGCGCGCGCAGAGCGTGCCAGGTGCGCCGGGGCATGTCGGTAGACCTGTCGGCCCCCACCATCTTTGGCGGAGGCCGCTGCACAATCGCGGCGGCGTGGCCACAGTGATGTTTCGGCCGGCCAGCGCGCGGCAGGTAATGTGCCGGCGCCCCCGCCGCCCCAGTCGAGAGCAAGTTCGACGCGATCGCGGGGCGCCCGCTTGCGATCCAGACTTGGCCGCGACGCGCAGCAAGTGGGCCCGGCTGCCCGCGGCAAGGCCCGCCGCCGCGCCCAGGTCGTGGGCGCGAAGCTTCGTTTGGATGTCGCGGGGGGCCTGTCGGGGCCCGTCTGGGGGCAGTTCTGCGCATTCTTGGGTTATTTTTGGGCCTCTCGGGGCTTCGTTTGGTTTTTGATCGGGGGCGTTCTTTTTTCATTATGGTGGAATACATGCCCCGGTCAGCCGGTCAGCCGGTCAACCGGTCAGCCGGTCAGCCGGTCAGCCGGTCAGCCAGTCAGCCGGTCAACCGGTCAGCCGGTCAGCCGGTCAGCTCACCCGGTCAGCCGGTCAACCAGTCAGCCGGTCAACCGGTCAGCCGGTCAACCGGTCAACCGGTCACCCGGTCACCCGGTCACCCGGTCACCCGGTCAAACGGTCAGCCGGTCAACCGGTCAGCCGGTCACCCGGTCACCCGGTCACCCGGTCAACCGGTCAGCCGGTCAACCGGTCACCCGGTCACCCGGTCACCCGGTCACCCGGTCACCCTGTCAGCCGGTCAGCCGGTCAGCCGGTCAGCCGGTCAACCGGTCATCCGGTCATTTGGTCACCAGGTCAGCCTGTCATCCGGTCAATTGTTCCGCGTGCCGGTCAACCGGTCAGCTGGTCAACCGGTCAGCCCGTCAGCTGGTCAGCTGATCAACCGGTCAACGGGTCAACGGTTGAGTGCCGGTCTGCCAGTCCGGTAATTTTGATGATGACGACGACGATGATGGTGATGATGTCGATGATGAGCCAGAGGGATGATGACCACGACAAGGAGGATGTGAGGATGTGGTCGATGTGAATGCTGATGATGAAGGTGGTGCTTATAATGATGAGAGCGATGATGATGACGACGATGACGATGACGATGACGATGAAGATGATGATGATGATGATGATGATGATGATGATGATGATGATGATGATGATGATGATGATGATGATGATGATGATGATGATGAAGATGATGATGAGTATGATAATGAGTATGATGATGATGACGATGATGATGACGATGACGATGACGATGATGATGATGATGATGATGATGATGATGATGATGATGATGATGATGAGGATGAGGATGAGGATGAGGATGAGGATGAGGATGAGGATGAGGATGAGGATGATGAGGAGGATGATGATGATGATGATGATGATGATGATGCTGATGACGACGATGACGACGATGATGATGTGGAGGAGGAGGAGGAGGAGTTTGATGATGATGATGCTGCTGATGATGATGATGATGATGATGATGATGATGATGATGATGATGATGATGATGTGGAGGAGGAGGAGGAGGAGGAGGAGGAGGAGGAGGAGGATCGCGCATGATACCACAATCGTCCCCTTCACACACACACATATATATATATGTATATATATATATATATATATATTGTGCCTGTGCTGGGGCTCCCTCGGGGCTCTTTTGGGGCGCCCTTCTTTTCTGTTGAGGTGTTGGGTTCCTATGGGGCTGTTTTCAGTGTCTTCGGCCGTGGGGTACTTTTGACTGGCCCTCGGAGTCTCTGGAAAGCCTCTTGGGGGATCTTGGAGAGCATCGCTCACCCAAGGCGGGTGTTCGAGCGCCGCCCCCCACTGAGGGGCCTTCTACATCCTTGCTCGGAGCTACCTGGGTCACTTTGCTCCTTGTGGGAGCCGCCTTCGCGTGGACCTATGGGTCCAATTACATGAGGTTTTGCGAAGGGCCGGCTGTTTCTCAGATGAGCCAGGGCGCTCCTCCCCCGACGTTGCTCCCTCAGGGAGGGTGGTCTCGCATAGGTTTCCTCCTCGGAATCCGTGCGGTTCCGTGAAGGTCTGCCATGTTTTTAGGAGGAACCTTGGGTCCACGTGTTTTCCTGTGGACCCCCCCTCAATAACGTGATGTTTTGCGCTGGGTCGGCTTGTTCTCAGGAGGAACCATGGCCCCCCCCCCTCCCGGACGTGGTTCCCTCTGGAAGGGCGGGTCCGCGCAGAGTTCTTCCTCGGATTCCGCTCGTTTTCGCGAAGGGCTGGCTCGCTTTTAATGAGGAACCCTGGGTTCACGTTACCCCTTGCGGGTGCCGGGTTTCGCGCGGGCCTGTCGCTCCCATTACGCGGCGTTTTGCACAGGGCCGGTCTGTTTGTAGGAGGACGCACGGCCCCCTCCCCCGGATGTCGTTCCCTCTGGGACTGTGGTTTCGCGCACACTTCTTCCTCGTAGCCCGTGCGGCTTTGCGGAGGGCTGGCTGGTTTCCACGAGGATATTTGGGTTCACGTTGCTCCTAACGGAAGCCATTTTCGCATGGACTCCCCAATGACGTGAGATTTTGCGTCGGGCTGGCCTGTTCTAAGAAAGCCATGGCCCCCTTCCCAACATTGCCACCCCCTCCTAGAAATACGCCTGCCCATCGCAAAAATCAAGGCAGGCGGCGGGCCTCCCCGGGCGCGCCCACAGAGGCCCCAAGCGCGCCCGCAAAGGCGACAGCACGCTGCCCACAGAGGCCCCAGACACAGCCCACAGAAGCCCCCAGCTCGCCCACAGAGGCCCCAGCACGCTGCCCACAGAGGCCCCAGACATTGCCACAGAGGCCCCAAGCGCGCACAGAAGCCCCAGCACGCCGCCCACAGAGGCCCCAGCACGCTGCCCGCAGAGGCCCCAGACATTGCCCACAGAGGCCTCAAGCGCGCACAGAGGCCCTAGCACTCCGCCCACAGAGGCCCCAGCACGCTGCCCACAGAGGCCCCAGACATTGCCCACAGAAGCCGCAAGCGCGCACAGAGGCCCTAGCACTCTGCCCACAGAGGCCCCAGCACGCTGCCCACAGAGGCCCCAGCCCACAGAGGCCCCGAGCGCGCCCACGAAGGCCCCAGCACGCTGCCCACAGAGGCCCCAGACATTGCCCACAGAGGCCCCGAGCGCGCCCACGAAGGCCCCAGCACGTTGCCCACAGAGGCCCCAGGCTCAGTCCACAGAGGCCCCAAGCGCGCTCACAGAGGCTCCACCACATTGCCCACTGAGGCCCCAGCAGGCTGCCCACAGAGGCCCCCCACACACGGGCACGCTGCCCACAGGTTTGGGCTTTCTCCCACACGGGGCTGGCCCTAGGTATGCTCGCCCCCTGCCTGGATTTCTACGAATGGCTGGCGTGGTTCTAGGAGGAACCCTGGTTCGCCGTCCCCTGCATGCGCAATTTGCCAAGGGCTGGCTCGCTTCTTGGCACAACCTGGCCTCCCCCCCTTCCCCTCTCCTCCTCCTCCTCCTCCTCCTTCTCCTCCTCCTCCTCCTCCTCGCTCCTCTCCTGCTCCGTGTTCGCCTTTCGGCTACCCAGCCTTTTGCCCTGTCCGTTTTTGTGTGCGTTTCTTCATGGTCTTTCGCACGGGGCTGGCTTGTTTCTAGGAGGAGCCGTCGTTCCCTCATGTTTTCCTGGATGCACCCTGGTTCGTGACCGTGCGGCTTCTCCCAGAGGCTTGCGCTTTCTGCCACATGGGGCTGGCCCTGCCATGCCTCAAACCCCCTGCACGGAGATTTGTGCAAAGGGCTGGCGTGTTTCTAGGAGGAGCCCTGGTATGCTCGCCCCCTGCATAAAACAAATTGCCAAAGGTTGGCTCGCTTCTAGGCAGAACTTTGGTTTCCCCTCCCTTTTCCTTTTCCTCCTTCCATGTTCGCCCATCCCGGCTACCCTCGTTCGCTCAGGGCCGGCGTGTTTCTAGAAGGAACCGTCGTTCCCTTATTTTTTGTTGGATGTTCCCTGGATCCTGACGGTGCGGCTTCTCCCAAATGCTTGCGTTTCTCCCACATGGAGCTGGCCCTGGCCATGCTCGCCCCCTGCATGGACTTTTGCGAAAGGCTGGGGGTTTTCTGGGAGGAACCCTGGTTTGCTGGCCCCCTGCATGCACAATTTGCCCAGGGTTGGCTCGTTTCCAAACAACGTGGGCTTCCTCTCCCCCATTTTTTTCCTCCTTCCTTCCATGTTCGCCCATCCCGGCTACCCAGCCTTTTGCTCTGTCCGCTTTTTTTACGTTTCTTCGTGCTCTTTCGCACAGGGCCGGCTTGTTTCTAGGAGGAACCGTCGTTCCCCTATGTTTCTTGCTGGATGTCCCTTGGTTTGTGACAGCGCGGCTTTTCCCAGAAGCTTGCGCGTTCTCCCACATGGGGCTGGCCCTGGACATGCTCGCTCCTTGCATGGATTTTTGCGAAGGGCTGGCGTGTTTCTAGGAGGAAC